>WBZZ01000199.1:262500-265000 GCA_019918135.1 Paulinella micropora
AAGAGACGATGGATTGGAGCTGTAGACCGAATTTCGAGCGTGGGCGGTAAAGGCAAGAGACCAGAGCTCTTTTGTAGATATTGGCCCATTTTTTGAGGAAGCGGGTCGCAATTTTCTCAAGGGTTTTGGCGAAAGATAAGCAGAGGTCATAAATGAGAAATGGCCAGGCAAGTGACTGGACAGCGTAGTGCTGGTATAGCCAAAATTTCATAAAGCCATTGATCGAGCAGCTATCGATGGCTTGCATAGAAAGAATGAACTTCTTTTGGATTGCTGCACGTTGTTCGTTTTCGCTGAGGTCATGGTAGACAATCCATCCGAGGTCTTTGAAAGGCTTGTCAGCGATGAAGTCAATCGGTTTGCCAGTAATAGTAAGGGCGGGGTCGAAGGGTGGGAACGAGATCGGCAATAATCGTTTGAGACCCTTATAGTCGTCGGCTTTAGTCCAGTATTTGAAAGCAAGGCTTTTGCATTTGGGCGGTTTCGCGGCCATTGTTCTGGACCATGACAGAAATTTGTCAATCATGTTGATGGACGATTGACAGTGTTTCGGGGATCGGCAGTGTAGTTTGAGGTCGTCAGCATAAGCAGCTTCGTGCACGATGACTTCATCTGTTGAGGTCTTATGCTTGAAATGATAACCGTTGTTTTTGGTCAAGGATGATAGGAGGTCAAGGAGTAGGTTGAAAACTATGTTGAAAAGGAGAGGAGAAATGCAGCATCCTTGAAAAACGCCAACAGCAAAAACAAAGGGTTCTGATGACCAATCTTTCCCTTCGATTGTGGCTACTAAGAGTTCGTAGTATAAAAAGATTATGCGAGCAAACATAGGGGGCACGTGGTACCACCAGAGAGCGAACTGGATCAAGTTGTGGTTTACGCTTCCAAAAGCGTTTTGTAGGTCAATCCATGCTATGACCAGTTGGCGATAGTGATCTTTTGCATTTCTGATGGTAGCTTTTGTAGTAGCAATGTGCTCGGGGCATCCTGCAACGTTACGGAGGAAACCTTTTTGTTTTGCTCTGTCAAAGTACTTGTTATCTAGCAAAAGACTCTCTAGGCGTTTTGACCACAAAGAGAAAAATACCTTACCCGAGCAGCTCGGGGATTGTCAGAGCAATCGGACGATAGTTTGAGGCCTGAAGTGGATCGCCGTCCTTATGAAGGAGGGAGATAGCAGCTTGGGCCCAGCTATTAGCTACATCCGTTGTCCAACACTTGACAATGAGTTTGTGTAAGAAAAGTAAAGCGGTGGGAAGTCTCTTGTAAACAAGGTAGCTAATACCATCTCTGCCAGGGGCTGCACCATTACGCTTGGCAAACACAGATCTTTTGGTTTCCAAGAAGGACGGTGGCTTGAGGTCAAAGGGGACAGTTGGTAGAGGCGGGCGATTCATTTCAGGTAAGGGCACGTAGGTTTGTTCACGATTAGCGTCTTTGTATAGGTTGGGAAAGTAGGAGTCACAGTTTTCTTTGGATAGGGAGGAAGTGGTTTGGGTTGAGGGGGGATGAAACAGATTTTTGGCAAACTTATGAGGGTCAGTTCGGAAGCGTGTATTTGCTTGTCGTTGAGCGGAGCTTAAAGTTGCTTCCTTGAGACGACGGCGGAGGCGGTTACCGGTCTTCAATAATACTCGCCAAGTTTTTTGCAGGCTTTTTGCAACAGCAGCTGGAATTGAACCTGCCCTTTTGAGATCTCGCAGATGTCTCTTTTGGATCAGTTTTTGTTGTCGGTTCTGCGTAAGTTCTGTTTGGAGCCGGATTACGTGGCGGTTTTTTCGCTCATGAGTTTGTTCTTGTGTTTTTGTTACCCGTTGTGATATGAAGTCGTAGAGATATCTTTGAAATTTCGCTACTGCTTCGTCACATGACAGGCGTTTGATGAGAGAGGAGGGGAGGATGAGAGGGAGTGCGGATTGGAGTTCTTCTTCAATGCCTTTCCATTCGCTTGGTGTTGATGGCAATACCAGGCGTTTTCTTCTTTCGGTTGGTTCTTTCGGGGCACTTATTGTCCGATGGACGAAATGGGAGTATGTCTCGGCGTCAACACAGTGGGTGGAATCCAGGTTGATAATGCCGGGTTGCGACTTGTAGTCCGGATGGACGTGCGCTTTTGGGCTCTTCTTTTCGAGGAGGCCCGAAAGGTCTTCGTAAGGGTGAACATGAGCAAAATCTTCTCCAGGGGGTTCAGGCGGTGCAGAGCACGCACTGGGAGGGTGACGGCGGCCACTCCGGAGGGAATAGCGGTGCGTCGGTAGGTTTTCGCATGTAGTTTTTGTAACTTACGGCTTAACTTAGGGGAAGCAAGCCTCTTCGTTTAAGCCAGGGTTGTCAGCCCAAGAAGAAAAAGGAGAAAGGTTTGGTTGCCGCGCTTTATCGCCGCGACGGGGTCACATATGGATGAGATGTCGCAAAGGAATGTAGTCCTTGCAAAGGAACGCAGTTTCACATCAAACAATAATTTGTGTACTGTGCATGTGTCCGGGATGGGAATCACGGG
>WBZZ01000199.1:277500-280000 GCA_019918135.1 Paulinella micropora
TTGGTTGCTTCAGTCTGCAGCCCTATGGTACATAAGATACATTCATACAAACATACATGGATACATACATACATAATGATACATTCATTCATACATTCATACATACAAATATACATGCAAACATACATACATACATCTTTCATCGTTTCACGAGAGGGTGAGACCTGCTGACTTGTTTCTTTGAAAATGATGCGGGTGCGAACGGCGACGACCAAAAGTACTAGGTTGACGATCATGATGACCCAAGGGCAAAAAAGAGAGGTTCGCTCCAATATTATGGCATGGATAATGTCCGCCATAAAAGCACATGTTATGAGAAGCTGGTAAAACGCCAGAAAGTATAGGTCAAGAAACGCGCAGCAATCTGACTTGCAGCAACGACGAAAGCAGCCCATGCCCTTTGTCTCTGGAAAAGAAAAAGCTTCGAGTCCCAGAAACCTACACAGAAGTTTAAAACTTCATGCAATCGCCACATTTTGTCGTACATCCTCATAAGCCTGTTTCACAGTCACGACAATAGACAAGGATCACACTGCCTGATGCAAGGATTTGAAGGACCTACATCGCAGCAGTTTGACTCCTGCCACGGGATTGGCGGTGCCGGCTATCAAAGCAAGCACTACCACGAGCGGATGACAGTCATAACAGTCACAGAATCCACTGCAACATATCCATAAAATTGTAGCCGCATAGTTCGCCACCAGAATTATTATGCCGAAGCAGACGGGAATATAATACCTCACAATATCATGAATGAGTAAGTCAAAAAGTATTCCATATCCAGTTGGCAAGTAACTTGTTTGGGTCCAAAGAAATATACTCATCACGCTGAGCACACTGGCACTCGCTACAAAAGGGGTGAGGACAGCAGTAGCGGGAAGGTTTTGCTTCTGGTGCCAGCTGATCAGCGATCGTCCCCCTTCAGCCAAGTTAGTGCCCATTGAAAGAAGAGTGATTAGAAATGGAACAAAGAGAACGACGGTGTTTGAGGTTATTACATTTACTTGTTTGACCAGCACAGTCAGCTGGATCGCAAACTGCGGGAGATCTTCCACAAGAAGAGTAGACAAACCACCGCCAGCAATGTTGTGAACCTGTTCCTCTCCAATGGGCGCCTGGAAAAAAAAGCGATGTCGCGCTTTAACATTCATACTGCTTTCTTCTTCTTCTTCTTCTTCTTCTTCTTCTTCTTCTTCTTCTTCTTCTTCTTCTCCTCCTCCTCCTCCGCCTTCTCCTCCTCCTTTTTCTTCTTCTCCTCCTCCTCCTTCTCCTCCTGCTCCTCCTTCCCTCTCCTCCTCCTTCCCACTCCTCCTCCTTCTTCTCCTTCTCCTTCCCTCTCCTTCTCCTTCCCTCTCCTCCTCCTTCCCTCTCCTTCTTCCCTCTCCACCTTCTTCCCTCTCCCTCCCCCTCCCCCTCTCCCTCCCCCTCTGCCTCCCCCTCCCCCTCTGCCTCCCCACTCTGCCTCCCCCCTCTGCCTCTCCCCTCTGCCTCTCCCCTCTGCCTCTCCCCTCTGCCTCTCCCCCCCACTCTCCCTCCCCCTCTTCCTCCCCCTCTCCCTCCTTCTCCCTCCTTCTCCCCCTCTTCCTGCTTCTCCCCCTCTTCCTCTCCCTCCCCCTCTTCCTCTCCCTCTTCCTCTCCCTCTCCCTCTCCCTCTTCCTCTCCCTCTTCCTCTCCCTCTCCCTCTTCCTCTCCCTCTTCCTCTCCCTCTCCCTCCTTTCCCCCTCTCCCTCCTCCTCTCCCCCTCTTTCCCTCCTCTCCACCTCCTCTCCCCCTCCTTTCCCCCCCCCCCTCCTCTTTCCCCTCCTCTCCCCCTCCTTTCCCCTCCTTTCCCCCCTTTTCCCTCCTTTTCCCTCCTTTCCTCCTTTCTTCTTTTTTTTTCTTTTTCTTTTTCTTTTTCTTCTTCTTCTTCTTCTTCTTCTCCTCCTCCTCCTTCTCTTCTCCTTCTCCTCTTCCTCCTCCTCCTCCTTCTTCTTCTTCTTCTCCTTCTTCTCCTCCTCCTCCTCCTCCTCCTCCTGCAAGAAGAAGAAGAAGAAGAAGAAGAAGAAGAAGAAGAAGAAGAAGAAGAAGAAGAAGAAGAGTGAAAAGAGATGAAAAGAGAACAAAGAAGGAGAAAAAGAAAACGAGGAAACCTCAAGAAGCTGTCTAATATTATTATTATCATTGCGTCTTATCGGTTGTGAGAGAAAGCGTACCGAGAAAGACTTCAGGCCAAACAGACCGCAGTGCAGTAAGTGGAGGTTGTCTACATTAGCTGTACAAACGGCAGTCACCCCACAGGTGACAAAAGGGTGCTCTTGCATCCACTTGGCCACTTCAGGCACTTTATAAAACCGCCGAAGGACGACGACGGAAGTCAGAAAGTTGATCGAGAAAGATAAGGCGAGAACGGTAACACTGAAAGCAAAGGCAGTCATCCAACGTTGGCTGAACAGAAACGCAGCAAATAATACATCGGAGCTGAAATCATAGATGGACAAAACAGTGATGAAAATCTGCTTGG
>WBZZ01000200.1:2500-37500 GCA_019918135.1 Paulinella micropora
TGACATTAGTCGATATTTCATCTATCTATCTATCTATCTACCTACCTACCTACCTACCTACCTATCTATCTACCTATCTATCTACCTATCTATATACCTATCTATCTATCTATCTATCTATCTATCTATCTGTCCATCTGTCTATCTATCTACCTATATATTAATATTTGTTATCTACCTATTTATATACATGCGCGCCTACCTACCCACCTATCTACCCACTTACCTATCTACCTCCAACCTATGGAAATTTACAACTAGTTGCAACAATAAGGGTGGGTTCGGGGGCGGGGGGGGGGGGGGGGGGGGATGTAATGAGTCACACATGAGAAAGATACTAATAAATGAAAACTGCAAACGAGAGATTCACAGAGAGAGAGAAAGAGAGAGAGAGAGAGAGAATAACAAAAAGAAAGGCCCGCGGCGAGCGTGTACAAGATATATGTATAATATATGTACGCCACCGTGTATGTGCGTGTGTGTATGTGTGTGTACAGTAAAGTATACTTATATGATATTACAAATATATTCGCAATGTGGCGTAGGAAGCGGAGGATGAGCGGCAGCGCCAGACCAGGTTTCATGTTTGTTTATCTCTGTTTTTCTCTCTTTGGCGATCTTTTTTTTCTTGGTTCTAATCTCTCTCTTTCTCTCGCTCGCTCTCTCTCTCTCTCTCTCGCTCGCTCTCTCTCTCTCTCTCTCGCTCGCTCTCTCTCTCTCTCTCTCTCTCTCTCTCGCTATCGATATCTCGCTCTCTCGCTCTCTCGCAGCTCGCTTTCTCGCTTTCTCGTTTTCTCGCTTTCTCGCTTTCTCGCTTTCTCGCTTTCTCGCTTTCTCTCTCGCTTTCTCTCTCTCGCTCTCTCTCTCTCTCTCTGTGCATGTGTTTGAATTGGTGTATTCTTGGTTATCTCTCTCTCTCTCTCTCTCTCTCCCTCCCTTCCTCCCTGTCTGTCTTAGAATTATGTATGTATTGGCGGTTTTGTTTTTCCAAGGCGCAAAGAAGACGGTGATGTGGTGGTAAAGTTCGTCTTGTCGGTAACCACAACAAAGAGAATGTGAAAAGCAGAAGGAAAAGGGGGACGGGAGATAATTGATTGATTGATTGATTGATTGATTGATTGACTAATTAATTAATTATAAGCGCCAAAATTGACCGTAATTCCCATGAAAATTTGAAGAAAGTTACAGTTTTTTGTTGAAAATGTGTTGTGATATGAAACGAAGAAGTAAGATATCGTCCATTTACCTCTTTAGGTGTGGATGATCACGGTTTTGGCAGTTTTCTTCAACGTCTTTTCTGTCTTTCGACGGGGTTGGGAGCTAGGGGTGCTGAATGTGAATGGCGGCAAAGACGAATTGTAAATCCGGCAAACAACAAGTCCAACTACCCAAGTAGAGTAATGTAAATGTATGGAACGGGTCTTGGGCGATGGAGTGATTCAGAAGGCTCAAGCTTAAGAAAGAGAATCAATACTAGCTAAGGCTGCATGCAATCAACATCAATACATATACACATTCAATTAATCAGCAATGAGTCATTCAGCCATTCAGTCATTCATTAATGTTCATTCATTCATTCATTCATTCATTCATTCCTGCCTACAAACAAACAAACATACTTACATACTTACACCCTTACGTTGAGCACAGCCTACGAGTCTGTAATGGTAACACACTGGTTATGTTCGCGTGATGGAAGGTACAAAACAGAGGAATCCATGCAAATATTAATATCAGCGCAATTTAAGGTTGTGCATAGGGTAAGCATCAGTTGATTAGTCAATAGAATACGTACTAGAATTTGAATTCTCCACTCAACGAACACACAGTTTAATATCTGTGCATCTAAAGATCTAAGGTAAGCGCCTTAATAATTATCATCATTAGGTCAGCTATGTGTGTATCTAAAGGTCTTAGTACCAGGATCAGTGCTAGTAAAGCTGCATGACATTAGAACTGCCAGTCTGCAAGTCTGTAACATGGCACACCAGCTACTGGTTACGCGCGATGGCCGACTCGAGGCGCAAAGTAAGAGAAGAAGTACAGGTATCAGTGCAACCGCAGGCTGTGCATACAGAGCGCATGACTCTGACTCTCTATTACTACTCCACGAATACTCAGTTCTGATATCTGTACATCTAAAGATCTAATTTTAAGCCTCCGATCGCAATCTTATGTCAGCTAAGTTCACTTAACATCGTCATTGGGTTGCTGATTCAGGGTGACTCAGCCGATTGCGAGCCTGAAGGTTTAACGCTAACATTCGGCAGTTGATCATAATGTGATCCACAATACCTTTCGACAGTGATTCAGAATGGAAACTGAGGTCATATATAAAGCTTTATGGCATTGATCGCACCGTGTCAACACAGTGGTTGCCCAGCCGCCGCCGCGGCATTGAGCGGCCGCTAAAGTGTGTGTCCGACCGGGTGCCGCTGCCCAAGCTTCAAGTTCAAGTTCAGTTCACTGTCAAGTGCCACTGTCAGTAAGCCAACGGTGATGACATGCCGCTGTTTGAAGCTATCGGTTCTCAGCACTACCGGTACTACGTGACACTGCTCACTTAAGTTTGTGTGGGCGGTTCAGTCAAAATTTGCTGTGGCCGCAGTGACAGTAAAGTTTGCCACGGTCCCGGCCAGGGTGGCAATTACAGTTATCTCAGATCTTTCCGCGTACGATGGTCGTGGGTCCAGATGTTTCTAAATGACTCATCTGAACTATTACTGAACCAGCCCCTTGTCTCGTAACTGGCAATCTATATGTAAGTATTATGTCACAGGGTGGGGTTCGTGTGTCGGGAGGTTTGGTTTCCCGTTTTCCCTTGGCCTCAGGAAACGATTCCTGAGGCACCTCAAATTATCCACTCTACACAAAGTTACGAATTGGGAGCCGCTACGCTGGAATATGGGTAGTTTTCTATATCCGCTTGGTGATGCCATCGTGTGACTTTCAACTTGTTCTCTCTTGTTGGTTAGTTAGTTTTCTTATCGCTCTTTACCTTTTGTTCTTCCTCTCTTGTATCCCTTCCCTTACACTGTATTATATCATTATTATTTTTATGATCTACTCCATGTCTATTATTTATCTATGGTTTATATCTTTTCTCTCAATATATTATCTCGCCATCCTTGTATTAAGTTCTAGTTCATCGTTTCAAGACCATCTCTTCAAGTTCCACACTTATTGTATTGTTTTCAAGTTTTTTCCAACTTATTTTTTACCATTTTTACGATACTTGCGTATTTTTATCGACAATTCGTTACTGTAGCAAACTGGCCGGGCCGAGCCTGCGGCTACTCATCAGTGAAAATTATTGGCTGACGGCATACGATTGCCAGTTCTCCTGAGATGGAATACCAGCGAAACCGCTTCTTGGAAGCGAGCACAGCAATTCTCACAAAAGGCATACAATTGTCTTCTTGCAAGAAAGGAAGCGAGTGTCGAACGATCGGTCCTTTGATCTTTCATGTTTTCTGGTTAAGCATTTGGTTATTAAATAATATGATTACAGTGATTACCAGGAATCAGAGCTCTTTGTTACTTGAAGTACAATATAATCTTGACAATATCACAGTCACTCGTGGTCTGGTAAACCCCTGTCATTAAATAACTATTGCCTGAAAGATAAAATTGATTTGGTGCGAGGCAGCTATTGCATGATCATCGTCATCTTTGTAAATGGCATCGACCCATCGAGTATCGCGGCGGTAATATTAATCCTTGAATTCCGATGATATCAATAAGACATCACGGTGGTCCTTTTTTATCGATTTTAGACCCTTTTCGAACTTTTCTATTTTCTCGCCAGGGAGAGCGAGTGAGAGGGTGTGGTTGCTGGGAACATATCTGTGGGCGTTATGCGTGCTGTGCATAAGCTGCGCCATATGTTGCAGCACTTGCTCAGGGAAAGATAGACTCATGGTCTTCTTTGTCGGACCATCCTGGGATGGTCCGACCCGGGCTGCGGCCCCGGGCCCCCGGCTGCCTTGCTTTTTGACGACGGTTAGCCGAGCCGCGCCCCGGCCCGGCGGTAGTAAGCAGTGCCACGTATAACTTTTAAGGCAAGCATTAATATGTGCAGTGCACACTCAAGTTGACAAGCCGATGTATGGAAAGGTTACAATATGCACTGCATGATTAGGTTTGAGTGGGTTTTACCTTGAACTGGCTGCGTCCGGGCCTGGTTCGAACTGAGATTGTGGACATCACCCCCCGAATTATCAGGTAAAACTTATTTATAGATTTCGTCTGGCCGGACACGTCTGAAATGCCAAATTGATCCTGGTCTTTTGGCGGCTTTTCGTCTTTGCGTCACTGAGCTAATATAACGAGACATCATTCTCTTTTTGAGGACTGTGTTTGGTTATATTACCGACTTACTCTTCCATTAAGCTATCGTTGGGGATAGTATATTTGGAGTCCATAGCTAAAGGCTGATTTCTTTTCTGATCTGTCGTACAGACATCAGATAAGCACAAATTTATTTTTCGCTGATCTGTCGCACAGACATCAGACGAAAACAAACACTCCTACTCATCCTCAAACAAAAAACTCACAAACAAGCAATCAATTTGTCACAAGCTGGCATAACCTTTAGCCCTTGTGCACATTTGGCTTCTGTGTGCTTTTCTACAAAACACCAGACCACACCTACTCACTCCCTCTTGCTGCTTGCATAAAGCCAAGTAGGACAAGTGCGAAACAAACATCAAACAAACACACAGACAGAGGGGAAACGAGCAAAGCACTCCCACTCTCTGTTCTGAACCATTTTCCTTGCATTTTCTCTGCAGAAACCAGAGGAAATCGCACATCTCTCACACAAGAGCAAGACAAGTATCGAAGCACTGTCCAACGACAGACTGACTTTCACAAAACAGCTCTTTTGACCAAACTATCGTTATCTCTGTGTAGGGCCTGACGCCTCATAACTATTTCAACAGAGAAAAGGAAGAAGGAGAAGAAGGTTGCATGGAGTGATTAAAAAAAAAAAAAAAAAAAAAAAAAAAAAAAAAAAAAAAAAAAAGTAGACGAGACTCTCATAACATAAGATGGAAGACGAGAATGAGCAGGCTGGTGTGACACCAACTGATTATGGTCCTAGTGAGGGAGGAGAGGAGCAGGAGACTCAGTATTCAGAAGAGAGGGGGGATAGAGATAGAGAGGAGAGAGAGGAGTATACGTATACAGCCGATGTAGAGTCGACAGGGGGGGGGGGTGATGCACAAGAAGCGAGTGCAGGTCAGACTGGAGGCTCTCCACTGACAGAGGCAGAGAGAGAGGGGATGGAGGATGTTGGCCAGAATGTCCCAAATACATGGGAACAGTTGGCTACATATGATGATGAAGAGTCCTTCTTCCTTAACTACCCAACCTATTATAAAACACACATCTACATTCCTTACGAGAAAAGGAATAGACCAGGACAAGGTCAAAGCAACCTCCTGATCGAAATTCCCGGCCTTGCGAAGCCTCTCTTCAACAAAGTGAGGTTTGAGCACGAAAGAGTGCAATTGCAGGATATCAAGCATGGCGACACTCTTACACTGTGCGACATATACGACATATCTGCAACACTCTACGCTGCTGTGCTCGTTGCGGAATTTCATGAACGCACAAACATACAGTGGAAAAATAAACGCACAACTGCAGCATGGCTGTCTGTCTGTGGTGTCCCCACTGATATCAAGAATCTAGAAAGAAAGTTCGAAGGTAGAAACCAAAGTGGCATTGAGTTTGCCCTTGAGGCTTTTGTAACTGCCTTCACACGGGCTTACAACGAGATGCACAAAGCCCTGAAAGACAACACAAGGCAGCATCCTGTTTACGAGGAGGTTGACCAGTCTTGTCAGGTGCTTGAACGCCTCACACAACTCCATAAGGGCCTCTTTGAGGGGAAGGAGCAAAAACCAACATGGAAGTAATGGGCACACACTAAGAATCACACTCTCATTAAAGGCCCTCTCACAACAATCCCAAATAATAACAGAGCTGATAAGTCTTCCATGAGAGAAAAGGCACACTTCCTCTCTAGTACCACAGGGCTTGCACAGTTCGTGACTCATCTAGCACGACAGGTGAAAGAAGAAGAGACGAGACAGAAAGAGGAGAAGGAGAGAAGATAGCTGTGGCAATGGCAGTAGCACGGGTGGCTCCACATCCAACGGCTCCACCTACCACATCTAACCCAGCTCCCAAGAAAGCAGGAGGAGGACCCACAGGATGAGGACTCCAAGGGGGAGGGACAGTAATTAACTTGACTGACTCCCAGAAGAAAAATCAGGCGTTGCAGGCAGCCCTAGCTAAAATCAAAATTGGGGGAGGGGGCCTTAAGCTCTATGCTATCACTGCCAATGAGGCTGACACAGAGAAGACCCTCATGACTAAGCTCAATGAGATGGACAGATGCTTCCAGCAAAACCAGCGTGAGGTGGAGCAGGAGTATGAAGTCCTAGAACATCTCTGTGATCGATCCCTCCTTGGAGCTGGTTTTGATCGTATAACTTACGAGAAGTACAGAGGAGAGGAGGAGCTAGCAAAGGAAAGGTGGACATGCAGAGATGAGTTGTACTCTGGCCATTGCTGCCCTCATTCGATACTTTAAGGCAAGTGAATACCAACACTTGTGCACGGGCACATTGATTGGGTTTGAAATTTTTGATTTAGTATCGGAGCAGTTGCAATCTGTCACTCAGCTTGCATCTGTCTTAACAAATGTGGGCACCCAGTACACTCTCTTTTATAACCACAAAGCCATACTCCTATATTTCCTCAGTGCTTTGCACGTCTACAACAAAAATAAGCTCACACTGCTCATGCAAGACTGCAAAACCTTCGACAAGGTAAAGCACTTGAACTTTTTGGAGATGCGCGTCTTTGAGGCCACGACTAAGGCCGTTAGCCCAAAAATGTTGTGGACCGAAATAATGACCGCTTGTCAGAGGCTCGACAGCCAGACAGCATCATTGATCGGTTCTGCATCGGCTTCTGCTCAACCGCAAGCCGCACATACGCAACGATCTCTAGGAAAGCGGCCAAGAGAGAACAGTCGTGAAGCTAACACCTTGTATTCGTTGGTGGGCACGGGCACAATGCTTCAAACACATAAATAAAAAATACCCGTACAACCACGATGTCGAGGACACCCGCATCCGAAACACACTCCTCAAGAACGTACGGTCGGACGAAACCAACACCGTCGCCGTTCTGCGCCGACTGCGCAATGATCAGGGGTGGTAATTACAGGATGTCGCGGACCATGACCATGAACTAGCTGACGCGATCAATTCTCTTTTCGCTAGAGATGATCAGAAGACTGCAGCCATAGAAGCCGCAAGTAGAGGAAGAGGTGGAACACGAGGAAGAGGAGGAGGGAAAGGAATCAATCGAGGAGGAGGAGCCCCTTTCGCACGAGGCACATACACTCGCGGGGGGAGAGAGGATTTGTGAGAAGAGGAGGAGGAAGAGGTGTATTTCAAGGTAGAGGAGGAGGAAGATGGGTTGGCCGAGGTGGATACGGCAGCGCAGAGCGCCCGTACCACAGAGATGGAGGCTGGGCAGACGGCTCGAGCTCAAGCTCGAGTTCCTCAGCACCACAGGCCTATGCGACATCAGGCGCAACCACTACCGACACTGATGCCGACTCAGGTAACAGATTTGAGGTAGTCCAATGACTAGAGAAGGAGGGAGAAACAGAACAGCAAACATTGCACGATACACCGTTGTGCAGGTCCCAACCAAGGGTACCAGTGAGTCTAAGAGCCCACAGCAGGCCACAGACCAACTCAAAGGTAGTACAATACCAGTACACCCATCAAGACAACAAACAGTGCATGCTGCTAATAGGCAGGCGAGTCAAGCGCTGGCAAAGAGAAAGCAGGCGGGCCTGTCGCAGCCACAGCCGATGAAAGTAAGAATAGAACCGGCAATCAATCTTATCAACTTGCCGAGACAGACAATAGACAAGGAGGATGGATGACATCAACCTCTCCTCACGGTCTCAAACAGAGAAAGCAAGGACAATCATCCTTCGCCTGTGAACAATACCCAAACAGACATTACGAAAACGGCAGAAAGGGAGGAGGAGGCGAACCTCGAGAAAAGGATACAGATTTTAGAACACAAGCTCCTTGTATTGGCCTTAAAAAGTCACCGGCCAGACGCTTTATGCTATACGAACCTTTTTGTGAAACATTAAATACCTTTATAAACGTTGGTAATGATACTATGCATATGACGAATATTAATATTGTCGGCCGGAAATTTACTACGAAACACCATGCGTGGTTAGAAACTAATATGAAAAAATCATCTGGCACCTTGAAAGGAGTTAGTAGTCGGACGGATATAACGGGCATCATCAGTTTAAATTTAAATTGAAATCCGGACGAGTATATCGAGTGGACTTGTACGTTGTCCCCGAATACCACGGATCTGTTCTTTTGTCGTACGACCAACTGGCGACAATGAACGTAGTGATTGATTGCGCCGCCAAAAGAGTCATATACGGCGTACAGCCAGGAGAAGAATATACTGTCGACTCTCTCCATGCTATTGACTAATACGAGGCCCTACACCTAGGGGTAGCATCGGAAGGGAAACAGGTGGCCATTACACACGCATATGAGGCATATATCCCAACGGACGCGGTGTCTAAAGATGGTTCAACCCTGTCAGACCAAGAGAGAGGCGGAGGTCTATACGGCTACAGTCCCTACACAATGGGATAAAAAGTCGACAGACGATCTCCTTGAAAAGTGGAAAGAGGAGATTATATATGGGAAAAAGGTGCCAATCGCTGGCGAGATTTGAAGAAGGAGCAGGGGCCGATGTATATATTACCAACGGGTATTGCTTTCACGTAAAGGTGGAAGAGAAGGACAGACAGGAGTTTATACAGAGGAGAAGGGGACGACTCCCTGATATCCCGGCAGAAGATATTAAAAGCTTTATAACCGAATTCTGGGGTGACGAGCCTACGTGGCCGCGCTCACTGACAGAAGTGAAAAAGTGCCTGCGCACTCTTTTTGAAAATAATAAACCATATACGGTCATACTCCTGTACAATGAGAAGGCAATATGGGCGCAGGAGATACGGGACCGGCTTATTGATCATCCGATACAGGTGCCCTCACGGAAGCAACACTTAGTGGTGGCTTGTCGTCTCGGGACTCGTGAGCAGAGCAGTACATACAAGCGGAAGCTCAGAGACCAGGACAAGTTGAAATTGATTTCTCAATCATTCACATGCTTCGATGGTTTCTACACTTGAAAAGCTCCGTTGCAATATGCGATTAATAGACATGTTGGTAGGTCTGGCGGAGGACGACGAACCAGACACTGCCACATATGAAAAAACGGGAATGGACAATATATCAGAGAAGAGTTGGGCTTGGAGGAGGACAGAGCACCCCTCAAGCATCACAAGAGAATGTCAGAGGAGGAGTTTAAGGCGGCGATAGATGAGAAATTGGCAGGTGGAGCAGGTACGGAGAAGGAGAACGAGGTTTTGAAAGAGTGATTGAAGGCGAACAAAATGATTTTTGACCCCCCTCAAGCGGGAGGTGTCAAGCCGGAAGACTTCACCGCGGTTATTTGTAAAACACCAGGTGCTGAGCCTTCCCCGGCGCCACGACGGGCAAATCTGAGTATACATGAAGCAAAGATCGCAGAAGAACAAGCACGACAGTTACTCGATGAGGATTTCATTGAGAGATCGAGATCTCCAATAGTTTCCCAACCGAGACTGGTGCCTAAACCGGGAGGAGAATGGCGCTCAACGGTTAACTATGCCCGCGTCAATAAAATTTTAGAGGAGGAACGAAATCCATTACCTACTCTTGAAAAAGGAAGGCGAGTATTGCGGAACGCCAAGCTATACTCAGTCATTGATCTGAAGAATGGCTTCTGGCAAATTCCACTGGATGAAAAAGTCCAGATGGCTGACTGCATTTGTAGTAGGAATGGAGATATATCAGTGGCAAGTGTTTCCGATGGGACTCAAACAGGCCCCGGGACTCTTTCGAAAGCGATGCAAAGCATGCTGAGTAGCAAATATAATGACCAGACAGAGGGAGGTTTCATGAGGAGAAGAGGACAGAAGGCGGGAGAGTACGCATTTTGTTACATCGATGACATTATCGTGTACTCCAATACGATGGAAGAGCACAATACGGCGCTTACTCACGGCGAGCACAATTTGCATGATGCCGTACGCGAGCCCCGTGGCCGGCGCGCCCAGCACCGCCACGCCCCCGGCGAGGCCCCCGTACCAGTACGGGCTGTTGTTGACGTTGCGGATGCGCTGGGTCAGGCGGCTGGAACTGGCGCCGGCCGCCTGCACACGCGTGGCAAAGTACGTGGCCGTGCGCAGCCTGGCCTGCGCGTGGTGCAGGGCCAGGGCCTTGGCCTGGTACTGGGCGGGCGGCACGAAGCCCGACTGGTCCTGGCTGCACAGCAGCGGCGCCAGGCAGGCGTATGAGTGGTTGAGCTCCTGCCACCACAGCTCGAACAGCAGCGCCTGCTGCTGCAGGCTGTCGCTGACGTCGGCCTGCGAGCCGCCGTACACGCTGGCGTACGCTAGCCGGGCCTCGGCCAGCTGCTGCATGGTGTAGTGCCTAGCGCCCGCGCCGGCCAGCACGCAGCCGCCGCACACGGGCAGGCTGACGTGCATGAGCGAGCCCGCGGGGGCCGGCACGACCTCCTGCTGCAGGCGGCGGCGCGCGCCCGCGGTGCCGTTGTCCAGCAGGTCCGCGGGCCACACGCCGCGGTCCTGCGCAAACAGGGCCTGCGCCACGAAGCCCGCGCGGGCCTGGCGCGTGTTGCCGTACACGGGCTCGAACTCGGGCTCGAAGTCGTCGGGCAGCATCTCGTTTTCCAGCTCGCCCTCGCACGTGCCGTGCTTGTGCAACCGCAGCTGCAGGGGTCCGTCTCGTACGTCACGCCCAGGCACGATGCCCACACCGGCACGCGGCGGCCGCTGCTGAGGTTCAGCAACAAGCGCACGCGGTCGGCGCCACACACCCACGGGCGTGGAGGAGCCAGGGGGAGACCAGGAGGGGGAAGAGCAGCCTCGGGGCCGGGTGGCCGGGAGTGGGAGGGGGGAAAAGGGGAGACCGCCCCCTCCACACCCTCTTTGCGCCCCTTATCCTCTCCCTCCCTCCTTCTCCTGCTGGTTCATCACTCCCGTACCCTTCCCGGGCTGGTGTGGGGAGAGCAGGGGCGTGCCTTTAGCGCGCTAGCCCCAGGATAAAAAGGGCTAGCCAGCTCCTCCTCTCTACCCCCCGCCAGCCTGCTCCTCTACTACCATGCAGTCCGCCGTAACCGATGCACGAGAATTTCCCCCTGGCTGGGCGGTGGTGGTCGTGGACATGCAGAACGACTTTGCTCATGAGAACGGAGAGCTCACGCTGGCAGGAAGGGACAACCCGGGCGCCTTGTTTTACTGCATCCAGGAGATCCGCAAACTGGTCAAACTGCAGGGCTGGGACCTGGTGGTATTTACGCGGGACAAGCACCCGGCGGCCGAACTATGTACGAAGCATGGCGACGGTACCAAAGTACAGCACGCAGCACACATTTCTTTCCGGAACTCCTCGTATCACGATGAAGGCGATGGTGCCCCCAAGGCACTCTCTCTTCGAAGAAGGATAGCATAGACGACTACAAATTTAACCAGACCGAACCGTTCGCAACATGTACTTATAGCTTGCGCAAAGGACGCCGCATCGAGCAAACTCTGTACCCCGAACACTGCGTCATGGGTAGGCGGGGATCCGACTTGATGCGGGAACTGCATGACCTGGCGCCGGAGTTCTTGCCTGGCGACCAGGAGCCACTAACAGCTGAGACATATCTGCGTAATACGGCACACGAGCGGGTTACGCGGTACCTCCCCCGCGGTGCCCCGCAAAACCCCACCATCTTTTTTGACAAGGGCATGGACCGCTTCATAGATGCCAATTCAGCCATCTTTAAGAACGATCGCCAGACCGAAGTTACTAACGCCAACCCTAGACTTGGTGCCCCGCCCGCCGACGTGAGCCTGACCCGGATTTTGCGCGCGAGCGGGATCCGGAACGTAGTGGTCGCCGGCGTTGCCGCTGACATTTGCGTAAAGCAGACCTGCATCGACCTGAGGACGCAAGGATTCTTTGTCTGTGTCGTGGGGAGTGCCACGCGGCCATTCGACCGGCACTTTAAACTCACTGGTACGGGCGCTCACCGAATCGTCGGGTACGTAAGGGACCTAGCACGGCAGCAGACTGCGGCACCCGCCAGCTCGCTGCCGGATTCTTTCTCGGGGGCCGCGCGACAGCTCTACGCCAACATTGCTTTCAGGCTAAACGGTAACGAGGACGTTATCCAGCTGCTAATTGAGCGAGCGACACTGGCTCAGCAAGAGAGAGAACAAACGTGTTTGCCCACCCAGGAGTCTCACTGGCTTTCCAAGACAGATACAGGCCTTGGGTGGTTACCTGTTTGCGAGGGGCGCGAGGCTGGCAGGCCAAGATTATAAACACCTGGGCCCACGAGAAACCTGCCTCTCGTTTGAGTGCGGAAAGCCCTATACCAAGGAGGAGCTAGCAGGCTTTGGTGATGCGCGTAGCAAGTACGCTAGGGTGGTGCCTACCTTTCCCTTCGCAATCGCTGCCTCGGAATACCAAGAAGCGGTGACTACCAGTGCCCAATGCATTGTGGCGGTAGCGGACCTGTACATGCCGTTTACCTGTTCCATGGGCCCGAACCTTATCCTGTATTTCCCCGCCAGCACCGAGCCACTTGATAATCCACACGGAGTGTATCGGCCCAACGTATTCGACGTACCACCGGAGGAAAAGCAACAAGTACGAGGAGGCCCCAAGCGACTGAAGGGTGAACGAGTTCAATGCCTCGAGAGAGCGCGGAGGTTACTCCAGGCCAAGGTTGACTTTATGACCAGGCACGCTCTCGCCATCGCAGACTTGCTGCTCAAGAACATGCAACAGTACCTCTATGATTTTCCCGACGTGTACGACCAGGATGGCCAGCGACGCCCGGTGACCGAGGACGAAGCCGGACGCTTTTGGAGAAAGGGTGGGATCGCTGATGCGCGTAATGGCTCGAAGTGGCTTGACCCCTTTTGGCTCACGCTGACCGTGCGCAATATTGCAAAGCCAGCTAAGGAATTCTTGGTATCTTCGAGAGAGTGCAAGGACTATTATACGGTGCACGAGGGCCTCTTGGCGGTATACGAGAGCGCCAAAAAGAGTTGGCAGAAAAACGGTCGCATCACACAGAGAAGGGCTCTGCAAGATCTGGGGTGGGACTGGCAGCTCTTTTTCCAGACCTACGTGGACTCCAGGCAGAGCGCGAAGGACGGAGAGAAGGGGCCGCAATTCTCCATCTGCTCTCCACACGCACAGTGCTTCCTTTACCCGACGTCACCCAAGGCGTTCGGAGGCAACCAAGAGTTTCGGCTGGCGTACGAGAGAGTCGTAACGCGCATGCAAGATTTTCTTAAGGCGTACGGATCCCGAGATGCTTCGCAGCCCAAAGCGTTCGTGGACGCCCTGGCGTGCCTACACATGTGCAACCAAGAGCTGGAGCCACTGCGCGGGTGATGAGACTACTACCGGCAGCGCGGGAGGGGGGAAGGAGAGAAAGAGAAAAGTGCCCCCCCCCCCCCCCCCGGTGGCGAAGCCAAAAACATCTCGGATGCCGGCACCCCTAGCGTGTTCCGGCGGAGGCAACGAGTATAAAGACGTAGCGTGAAGCTAGCCGACGGCCACGAGAGCAGAGTGGAATAGGCCGGATAATTCGCGCCTCCCTTTGTTCCTTGTGCCGGCCAGGAGGTAGCAGCACCTTTTCTTCGTGTATTAAAGACAGACGGCAATCCTAGACTGGCTAGGGTAGGTAGGGCAAGTGTCCCGGCTCTTCGCACTCTAGCCAAGACTACCACCTCACTCTCTTCTCCGGTGCCGGCTGTTCAGCGAAGAAAAAGGCCGGGGGGCTAATTCAAGGCCTGCTGCGGGCTGAGGTTACCACTGAATTTTTTTCATCAGTCTCAGACTTTTTGCCCTAGTTTCCTGGGCGTGCCCTCTAGCAGCCCCACTTCCTCTAGAACAGAAGTTCCTGCAACGCTCGCTGCGCAGCGGCGGACAGCGAGCCCCTGGCCGCCGCTCGTTGCTGGCGCGGCCTCTTCCTCTGCGTCCTGTTGGCGTTGCTGCTCCAGGCGCCGGCGCTCTGCTTCCTGCTGGCGTTGCTGTGCCAGGCGCTGACGCTCTGCCTCCAGCCGTGCCGCCTCCAGCCGTGCCGCTCGCAGTCTCTCGGCTTCCAGCAGTGTCGCTCGCAGCCGCTCGGCCTCCTCCAGCCGCTCCGCCGCCTCCTGTGCTGTTTCGTGCGGGGGGTCTGCGGCGGGGACGGCGGCCTCGAGGCGCCTCTTCTTGTGCACGGGGGAAGCCTTCTCCAGGGGAGGGGGTGACGTAGGGGGCACGGCCGCCGGAGGTGTTGCCGGAGGTGCGGTCGCAGCTTTGCCCAGCCTCTCTTCTGGCGTGTACCTGGCGGCCAGCTCGGCCTCGACGCGTTCCCGGTCCAGTGTCGTCACGGCCACCCGGCGGGCCTTGGCACAGTGGTCCCTGCGCATGGTCGTGTCCTGGCTGTCGAGCCTGGCGTACACGAGGTAGTACACCGGCACTTGGCGGGGCTCGGCGCCCGTGCCCCTGCCGCCTAGGCGCTGCACTCGGCCGACCACTTGGGAGTCCTGTGCGTACGTGTAGCCTGGCTCCAGCACCAGCAGGCCGTCGGCATACGTCAGGTTGAGCCCTACCCCGCCCGCCTTCTTGGATAAGAGCAGTAGCACGAGCCCGGGAGGAGGGACCGGCGCCCAGAACAGGGCCTCGGCGCTAGCTCTGGCCTGCTTCGGAGTGTCGCCGCTGAAGTGCAGGACTCGCCAGGGGGGCTGTGGCACCGGCTCCATCTGCTGGCGCAGTCGCAGGTACGCCTCCAGTTCGGCCAGCACCCGCACCCACTCGCTCGTCGCGACCCAGCGGCCGGTCTGGTGCGTCTGGCCCCAGCGCCGCAGTGTCTGGTACACAAACTCGAACTTGGCCAAGAGCACCGGGGGAGGCAGCTCCGTCGGGGCGGGGTCCTCCGGCCAGGCCCGCTGAGCGCCGAGTTGCCGCAGGGGATTCTTTTGCTCTGCCGGGCTTAAGGCCGGCGGCCAGCTCTCGGCGTCGTTCGCCGCAGGCCCGCCGAACGAGCTTGCGGCTGAGGACCTCGAGTGGTAGCCCCGGGCTCAGCCTCTTCACTGCCCCAGGGCACCAGGGGATGACTGCACAGGCCGGGACTGGCCCCCGGGGCACCAGCAAGCAATAGACATGCGACTGCTGGCCAGGGGGCAGATCCTCCGCCCCGCCCGGGGAGTCCCCCAGGCGAGCCTCCTCCCGCGTCGTTGGGGCAGCCCGCGCCCGCCCGAAGCTCACGAGACCGACCGCCAGCACGGCCTCGTAGTAGTGCAGGGCGCACGCGGACGGCCGCGAGGGTAAAGGGCAGGGCGTGGATCTCGTCGACCGTCAGCGAGGCCAGCCAGAAGTAGAAGAGGTAAAACTGTTGCAGGCACGTCAGGTTCAGGCCGTCGCAGTCATCGCAGCGCCGGGCCAGGTCCCGGCCCCCCGGCACGTCGAGCGTCGAGCGGACTTGGTCGCGCAGCTTGCAGCGGTGCCCCCGGCCCGGCGTGGGGGGGCACACGTCCAGCCGGTCCTCGAGGTACCACTGCGTACGGCTCAGCCAACCGACTACTTCGCACACGACCTCGGCCACCAGCGCCAGCCAGGCCACCACGGGCCGGCCTTCGCTCAGCTGCCGGAGCAGCCCGGCGGGGCCGCCGGCCGAAGCCCCCGCCGCGCGCAGGAGGCGCTCGTCGTCCAGGCCCAGGCGGTGCAGAGCCCAGCGGCACTGCAGGCCCCAGTGCGCCGCCCAGGCTCCCCGGGGGTCCCGGCGTCTAGCCAGCCCGTCAAAGAAGGCTGGCCAGGCCCCCTCGTTCGCCCGGTCTGCCGGGTAGTCGCGGTGGTCGTACGCCGTGCCGTGCCCGCACAGGACAAGCTCGGCCACCGCCTCGCGCACCCGGCACAGCTCCAGGTACACGGAGAGTCCCCCGGGCGTGTTCTCCGACAGCGGGCCGTCGAACCACGCCAGGTTGTTGGGTCTTTCGTAGGCGTGGCTGTAGCGCACCGCCGGGTTGCGCGTCGCGAGGCTCGCTTGCGCGCTAAACCCGAACAGCGCCTTCCTCAGCGGCGACAGGTTCCGGTAGCCGCCCTCCGCGCACGAGGGAAAAAAAGCGCCCTCGGGCTCTAACCGGAAGGCCTCCCGGTCACAGTAAGCAGCCCAGCCCTGGGTCTGAGGTGGAAACCAGGCACACGTGTACAGGCACGTCAGGCCCAGCTGCCGGGGCGCGCCGGGCTTCGGGTGCGCGACGCTCCGGATGTCCACGGCCCCGAACACGCTCACCCAAACGGGCAGATCGTTGGCCACTTGGGCGGCGGCCGGTACACTCCAGCTCAGCGTGTAGCTCCCGTCAGCCCCTGCCAGCCCGTCGTCGTCGGGCTGCAACTGCACCCGGCGGAAGGACTCAGCCGGGGGCAGACGCCAGCCCCGCGGGGCCTGCAGCAGACAGAACAGCTCGTCGTAGCACCCGGCCGGGTGCCGCAGGGTCAGGCGGCACGAGAGCAGCCGCGGGTCGGCGGCCGCCGCCATGCTGGACTGCCTCCTCCGGGCTCGCTCCTCTCTCGCCCCTTTTAGCACACGGGCCGGGCCGGGCCGTTGCGCGCGGGAGGGGCCACGGCCTCCCCCTCCCGCGGGGCGCTCCCTCCTCCCCGCCCTCTCCCCTCCACTGCCCTCCCCCCCGGCACCACTCGGGTCTGGCCACCCGTGCAGCGCCGCGCTCCGCCTCCTCCTCCCGGCCGCCGGCAGGAGGTAAGGGGGGGGGGGGGGGGGCGTGTCGGCGGGCCCCGCACCGCGGCGGCGCGGCCCACTTTGGGGGGCCTTTCCCCTCCTCCACGCGCGTCGCGTCAAAGCGCCGCGGGGCATGGACGGGCTGCTCTACTTGTCCGCCGCGGTGGCGGCGCAAGGCGTGTTTTCCCAGGGCCTCGCCTGCATGCTGGGCTTGTTGCTCCGGCCCGTGGCCGGCCGGCGCGGCCCCCGGCCGGCGGCGTACCTCGTGCCCCGCAACTGCGCCTGGGGCGCCGCCCACCTGCTGTACCTGCTGGGCGGCGGCGGGGGCCCCGCGAGGTTCCTCCCGGCCTTGGCCTGGCCCCTGTGGACCGAAGGCCTGGTGTCCCTGCCGTTGGGCCTGATCCCGACGCAGGGCCGGCGGCTGGTGCCCCGGCGGCTCGGCCTGTGGGCCCTGGCCGGCCACGGCGTGTTGCTCGCGGCCGCCGTCTACTCCGGCCGGGCCTGGCCCGCCGAGGCCGCGGTGGCCGCCTACCAGCTGTACAACGGCTGGGTCCTGTCCCGCGCGGGGCAGGGGCTGCGCCGGCGCCTGTGCCAGGCCCGGGTGTGCGCACTGTGCCGGGCGCGGCGCGTACGTGGCCGCGCAGTTGCGGCTCATGGGCCGGGCCTACCGGGCCAGCCTGGGCCTGTACCTGGTTTATCTAGCTGCCTGGCTGGCGCTGCTGCCCGCGCTGTGGCCCGGGCGCCGGGCGCGGGCGTGGAGGGCCGTGGCCGTCACGGAGCTGGCGGTCCTGCTGGCCCTGCTCGAACTGCTGCTGAGCGTCGGGCAGCTGTGGCACTACCACTCGGCCCGGGCCGCGGCCAGGCGCGCCCGGGCCTGCTCGCGGGCCGCCGTGCTGGCGGCGGACACTAACTGACGGGGGGGCGGCCGGCGGGACGGCCGGCGGGGCGGCCGGGCGTGGTAGCTAGGTTGTTTGTTGAGAGGCCCACAAACCAAAGAAAGGGGAGGAAGACGCTAGTCGGCCCCGCAGCCGGGCTGCGGGAGCCACCCGGCGGAGGTCTGCCCGCGCAGGGATTGGAGCGCCAGCAGGGTCAGGGCCGTCTTGCTGAGCAGGCTCAGCGCACAGTAGCCCAGCTCCGCGGTCAGGTGTCCAGTGACGAGCTGCGCGCAGCGCTGCCGGTACAAGTAGCAGCCGCACAACATCTCCCAGCCACCAAAGGAAACAAAAAACACGGTCTGGAGGATCACCGCCAGCCGGATCCACTTTTGTATCTCGTGCGGCAGCGACCGTTGCACGCCCTGGGCCGCCGCCCACACCGGGAGCAGCGCTAGCACGCACAGGAGCCAGGAGCAGGCCCAACAGAACAGCGTGAGGTGCGTCAGGTGCACCGGCAAGGACCCCGGCACCTCGAAGTGCTGGTGCTGAACGCCCGTGGTCGAGCCCGCGAACGCTGCTGCCCGGCGCGGCCGCCACCTCAGGTCCCAATAAGGGAGGGCTCGCCCCGCCGACCCGCTGGGCTCGGCCCACGACTGGCCTGCTTCGCCGCCGGCGCCGGGGGGAGTGTCGGCCGACCCGTCCGGCCAGGCCAACAACTGGTCTCGTTCCCCGCCGCCGGGGGGGGGGGGGGTGGCGGACGCCGGCCCTTCCTCCTCCTCCCCCGCCGTCCTCGCTTGTACCCGGCCAGTGCTGACGGCGGCCCGGTCCCACGCCAGGCGGGGGACCAAGCCTCCAATCAAGACCATGAGGTGGCAGCAGACGCAAGCAGTAACCAGCTGGGGCCACGAACGCTCGCCCGCCAGCAGCAGCAGCTGCAGCACCATCAGCGGGGCGGTGACTGCGTACTCCAGCCAACGGCAGACCTCGGAACCCAGGCAGAGCCTAGCGGGCAGGGCGCTGGTGGTCCACCCCGGCCGCCGGCACAGGACTACCACCGTCTGCACGGTGTGGCCCAGTGCCGTCAGGAGGTGGAACCAAATGGAGAGCTGCCAGAGGGAGAGCGCCGCCGAGAGGGGTCTTGGCTGCAACCGGGGCTGAGCTGCCCCGGCGGCCAGGGACACTGAGGCCACGGACAGCTGCGCGGGGGGGCAGGGCCTTGGCGTAGTCCCAGGGGCCCGCCCAGATCACACAGGCCAGCACGAGGTGGACGGCCAGCGCCAGCGCGTTCGCGCCGGCCAGGACCGATACTGCGCATTTTAGGCTGACGACGCGGCGGCCGAAACCCCCCATCTTTGAAGCTTGGGCGAGAGCCAGCGCTAGCGGCGCGGACCCCCTTTTCGCGCGCACCCCGCTCCTTCCCCCCTCGCTCCTTCGCTCGCTCTCCCTCTCTTTCTCTCCCTCTCTCTCTCTCTCTCTCTCTTTCTCTCTCTCTCTCTCTCTTGCGTGCGCGCACTCCGCGGGCCCCGGCGGCTTCCCCCCCCCCCCCCCACCTCGCCGCGGGAGGAGGAGACGCAGGGGGGGGGGGGGGGGGGGCGTGCCTCACTCTGCCGTCGCCCCCGGCGGGTGCAGGCCGCCGGGCGAGCTCCCGTCCGAGCTAGGGGCGGGGGGCGCGGGCTTGGCGTCTTGCGGCGCCCGCCGCGTGGGGTTCTGTAGCGGTATGCTGTAGCGGACCGCCGCAAACCCCTTGTCCAAGTTAAACCACACCACGGCATTACGAGCGTCCCTGTCCAGCAGAAATTGTAGGCAGCGTTCAGCGGTCCGCACAAAGTCCTGCGCGTCCAGGTGGTCCAGCCCCGGCGCCAGCAGCGTCAGGCTCCGCTCGCAGAACGTGTTGACCGTGGCCGGCCCCAGCTTGTGCTGGCTCAGCTTGGCCGGCTCCGGCCTAGCCTCCCCCGAGTGGCGCCACGCCCGGCTAGCCGCGGCCAGCGCATTCAGCTCCAGGGCTACGAAGGCCGCACACTCCCGGTGCGCCGTGCCGGGCAGGTCGTCGATGGCCAGGTCGAGGCTGGTGTAATGCGCCCACTCGTGCGTCATAGCGTTCAGGCTGCGCACGTTGTACGGCAGCTTGAGCTGGGCCAGCACGTCCGCACACTGCGCGGCGTCGGGCGCGGCCGTCGTCGGGTGTGGCGGCACGCCGGCGGTGCCCGACGCCGCGAGGTGTGGCGGCACGGGCTCGCCGCCGGCAGTGCTGATTTCGAGGTGTGGCAGCCGCAGTGCCTCTCCGGTGCCCCCAGGCGCTCATACAGGTCGAGATCGCTCTTCCAGGCCTCGGTCGCGCCGGCGTGGGCATGCAGCGTTACCCTGTAGCGCCCGTACTGGGACAGCTCCTGCAAGGAGTGCAGATCCCAGCGCCCGGGCCCCGTCAACAGGAAGCGGGCGCGGGGGCCGCGCGCGGTATTGTCCTCTACTAGCCACCTCTCCGGGAAGCGCCGGTGGTAGAGAGCTAGCCCCGGGCCCTGCCAGGTCGTGGCCGCCCGGCGACCGTCCGGGTCCCGGGCGCCAGCGGGGGCGGAGCTACCCCCGGGGCCCCCCAGGTGCGGGGCCCGGGCTAGCAGATGCGAGCGGAGTTCATCGGTGGAGCCGCTCGGGGCGGGGCCGGCTGCTGCGCGCCGGTAAGGATGGAAACGTCCGGCCATCTACAGAACACCGCGGCCGGTCCGGGCAGGCTGGCCGCAGGGCGTGCTTTTTTGCCAACTCGTACCACCTCCCTTTCCCCCCTGGACGCCCCCTTCTCCCTTGCCAGCCGGGCGGGAGCCGGGCGGGAAGGGGAGAGGGAGGAAGAAAGGGGGCAGACCCCCACACCCCTTCTCCCCCCCACCCCCGGGCGGGGGGGAGGAAGGAAGGTGGCGGCGAGAGAGAGAGACGGAAGGCCCACGGCGGGGGGGAGGAGAGGGTGCAGAGTGAGCTCGCCACCCCCCGGCCATTCTTTGCACTCCCCGACAAAGCAAGACTCCGGTGCTAACCCCGCGCCTCGCCGGGTTTCTTTTTTCTGGCGCGGCCTGAGACGACCTGCGACATGGACCTGGAAGCCGCCGAGGAGCACAGTGACGGGGAAACGCGTGGCGAAGAGGCAGAAGTAGAGTCGTTCTGGAACCTGCCCTCCCAGACACCGGGCGTGCTCCCCGCCGGCCGCGCCACTGGCGGGCCAGCGGCCCGCTCGCCCGCCCGTGGCGCCCTCGTCGCGGTCAAGGGGTCCCGGCGGGCCCACGAGGGCGGGCCGGCCGGGGGCACGCCACGCAAGAGGCGGAAGGTGGCGTGGTACGACGACGAGGACGACGAGGAGTCCCAGCCCCTCGTCCCGGGCGGGCGCGTGTCGCAGATGCTGGCGTGTTTCAACCGCGCCCTCAGCCGCGAGCGGCCGATTACGCTCAAGAGGGCGGTGGCGGCCGCGGGCCAGATCGCGGACGGCGACCCGTACGAATTCATCACCCAGAGCCTGTGGAACAGCTTTGAGGGGGGCCACTTCACGACGGACCAGATGTTTATGAAGATGATCGTGGTGAGCCGGCCGGAGCTGCTCAACCTGATCCAGATGACGACGCTGGCCGACTTTTTGAACGCGAACCCGAACATCAAGCCGCACGGGGACACGTTGGCCATCATGGAATTGGAATTCAGCCCCAAGGCCCTAAACCCCAAGAGCTTGCGCGTCCCGGGCACGCTGCTGCAGACGAGCCGCTCGCGCAAGACACAGGCCATCCAACACTACGGCGTGGGCTTCATCATGCCCTCGGACTGGCCCATGGACAAGACCAAGGTGGCGTACTACGAGAAGTCGCTCAAGGCGCTGAGCGAGTCGGTCGTCTTGTCCCTGAACTACAACCTGGTGGAAAAGCTCAAGCTGGAGGCCGTGCGCCGGTTAGTAGACACCGACTACAAGCTGCCCCTGCGTGACCTGCGCGCGCTCAGCAACATGCTGGAGGCCCGCTACGCCCAAACCTTCTCCGTCAACAAGGACGGCGTGGGGATCACGGGCGTCGAGGTGCAGTGCGTCAGCAAGCTGCGCGATCTGGGGAAGGAGCCGGACATGGTGCTGCTGACCAACGAGGTGTACCGCTTCGCGCACACGATCAAGGCCGAGAACCGCCTGCTGCCCAAGTTTGGGAACCAGGAGACGAAGCTCCCGACGTACGACCGCACGAACCAGTCGGTGGTAATGCTGCGCACGACCCACGGGCTGGACGCGGTGCCCTCGCGCAGCTACCAGGTCGGGCGGCGCGACCCGGTCGACCCGACCACCACCCCGTGCTACGTGTCGGAGCGGTTCGTGATGCTCCCGCTGCGCTACACGGGGGCTTCCGACTACCGGGACTACATGACCTCGCACCGGACCATCGGCATTGTGAATGGCGAGCAAGGCGAGCTGCACTACCTGACGCTGAAGCGCGTCCTGTACGAGAGTGGCCTGTTCAATACGGGCGACGGCCAGCTAACCGGGCCCGGCCGGGAGCTGCTGCGCTTGATCCTCGGCGCGGGGAGTGGTGGTGGCGGCGGCGGGGGGAGGAGGTGCGCCGCCGGGGGTGGCGGGGGGCGCGCCCGTCCCCGCGGGCGCGACGACGACGGCGGCCACGCAGAAGACGGGCGGGCGGACGGCGGGGCCGGCGACTTCAACCTGGGCATGCTGTACGAGCGGGCGGGGATGCGCTCCATCATCACGGGCCTGATCTTGGACCGCCCCCACACGTGGGAACACCTGCGCGCCCAGTCCGGGTACGGCCTGCCGCACAGGGCCGACCCCGAGGGCAAGCACCCCACGTCCCGCGTGCGGCTTCGCGTCTTTGCGCGCGGTCAGCTCACAAGGGCGGAGCTGCGCGCGGCCGGGGAGGACTGGGCCGCGATCAGCAGACTCGCTCTCCCGATCGAGGGGGCACTCTACGTCGACGACGAGATCAAGTACACTCTCCTGCCCCAGCACTACCAGCAAGTACTGGCACAAGCAGTACGGATCTTCCTGGATTACAGCCCGGCAGAGGCCGTGTAGGTCATCGGGCTGCTAAACCAGGGGGGAGAGGACGAATGCAAGGAAGCAGCAGCGCTGGTAGGCCGGAAGCTGGACTTCGACGGGCGGGGCGACGCGAAAGAAGCGGCACGGCATTGGATCGACTGTGTACGCGCGGAGCACAGAGACGAGCTGGAAGACGACGAGGCCAAGAAGCTCTTGCGGGTCAACAGACATTTTCAGGCGTATCAAACTATTTGGCCTGAAATGTAATTTGAAGAAATGTCAACTCGCAAAGACAAGTGTGACATATTTGGGGTACGAAGTCTTTTACAATAGAGTCTCGATATCCAAAGAGAAGAGGGAGGAGATCATGAGCCGGCAGATGCCGAAGAATCGCACAGAGCTGCACTCATTTCTTGCGATGGCGCAATATTACAGCCAGTTCATACCCAATTGGGGTGCAACTCGGGGTAAGTTGGAGAGAATGATTGGCTTCGGTGATTTTGAGAAGTGGGATGATGAAGCCTTAGAAGCGTACAACACCCTCAAAGATCTCATCTATAAAGATCCGAAGGATGGCGGACTCGTGCTGATGATGCCAGACTTTTCGAAGAAATTCGTAGTCGACACAGACGCATCAAAGTTCGCGATCGGCGCAGTCTTACAACAGGAAGATGAGGAGAAAAAGTTGCGCCCGATCATGTTTATAAGTAGAAAGTTGTGCTCGGCGGAGCGAAACTATTGTACTAGACAGAGAGAGGCACTGGCGGTGGTCTGGGCCCTCAAAGGTTGAGAGAGTATTTATGGGGTGGACCTCAGTTTATAGTAAGGACTGATCACCAGAATTTACTATGGCTGATGAATCATGAACAGACTGGCCGTCTAGCGAGATGGCAGGCATTCTTGTCATGTTTCAATTTTACAATGGTCCATCTACCCGGCAAGCGAAATGTTGTCGCTGACAGCCTCTCCAGGCTAGAGTTTCACTCAGAAGTGGCAGCTCTCGTATCATCAGCAGAAATGGAGGATCTATCCCCAGACTGCACATACGAAGGGCATCATATCGAGTCGATGCAGATGGCGAGAGGGGTCCGATATAACCGATCGGGTCTACGTCATAGCCCGCAAGGTCCGGTTCATGGGATATGTTGTACAACACATGTCCTCGAGGATGCTGAGTGGTCCTATGAAGCATATAAGAATATGAAGGCGGAAATAAAACAAGAAGATATTAAGCAAGAAGCATATGCGGAACCCCCGCAGGAGAACAAGGAGGAGTTAGACGAAAACCCTGAGAGGATAGGAGTGCAGCTAGAGGATGGGACTATCCACATAGCCTCACCCACTGCATGGAGACAGCAACAGGCTCTCGATCCAGAGTTCAAAGAGCTAATACAGCTATACAAGAACCCGAACGAGCTGAAAATGACGAAGGAGATTAAGGAGCAACAGAAGGAGATGGGGTGGAGAGACGGTCTCTTGTGGTACAAAGGCCAACACGGGCTCTATACATCACAACCAGACAAATGGACTCTCTGGGTTCCTGAGAAACTCAGACACATCATTTTTGTCGCTGCTCATAACTGCCCACTACTGGCGCACCCGGGCCGACAAAGAACGCATATGTTCATTTCGAGACGATTCTGGTGAGATGAAGGAGAATATTGATGAACAGGTCAATACATGCATCCCATGCAAGACATCCAAAACACCATTGAAGGCGAATTTTGGCTTGATCGGGACTTTTCCTTTACACTTAGGAATGTTCGAGTTCTTACACACTGATAATGTAGGACCTTTCCCGGTCACGACGGAAGGTTACAGATACCTTCTAACGGCCATAGACAGAGCCACCAACTATGTATGGGTGGTCCCAGTCAAAGACGTTACGGGCGAAACAACAGCCAAGGCGTTGATTGACAGGATCATCTCACAGATTGGGGTGCAGAGAAAAATATGCTCAGATTGAGACTCTGACTTTAATAATGAAGTCATAGACAAGCTATCTGCATATTACGGCATGAAATGGCAATATGTCACCACCTATAACCCCAAAGCGAACGGCAAGATAGAGCGGGTGCATAGACCCCTCAAGGCCGCGCTGAAGATGTATTGTATGAAGAAGGAGAACCAAAAGGCATGAGTGGAGGCAGCATTCTCGTTTGCCTTTGCTATGAATTGCCTACCCTCTACAGCGTTAGGTGGTTCAAAAGGTTCCGTCTCGCCATACCAATTGGTATATGGGCGTGAGCCCGCCATCCCAGCATCACTGCTGCACCCAAAAGATTCATGGGCAGATCAGGATGAGCTGTTTGGGGTGAGACTTCGGGCGAAGATGGAGGCGGAGCAAATAGTACAGGCGCATAGGGAGGCGGAGCGCAGGAAGACTGATGCTGAAGGTGTCAGGCAGGCACACCTGGATCAAGTCAGATTTCAGGTCGGGGATATTGTACTACTGTACCATCCTCAGGTTCCTCAGGGAGTCAGCTCGAAGCTGTTCAACCACTGGAAAGGACCATACCAGATCATGGAACAGATGGGGCCTTTGAATTATAAAATCAGGGGCAGAGGGAAAGTTCAAATAATCAATGTACGAAGGCTGATTAAGTATGATCCCTTCCTACTTGAAGATGAGTCCGTTGATCAAGCACTCAAACGGATGGAGGCTGACTTTAAAGAGGTCCCACCAATCCGTAAGGAGGATATCTCGGAACGGGATGCCTACAGGGCACAAATTGCGGAGAAGGAGGAGGCTGAGCTGGAGAACAAGCTGGCCACCGACCGCAAAAGCGCGGCGGGGACTCAGACCCGCAAAAGGAGGGATTCGAACGTGCCGGAAGAAAAGTTCACGGAGGCGCAAATAAGGAGAGCGCAAAATGACCTTATCTACGACCAACCGAGAAAGGCGATAAGGACGGCACGTTCGCAAGGAGTCCATCAAGAGGGGAGCGATGATGGAGATCAAGACCCTCGCGCGGGCAATGACTCTCTCGTTCACCCTAGTTGGAAAGAAGGAGATGCGATTGGACATATTTCATGGGCCAAAGACGCTTTTTACTTGGTGAGGCCTGCGGCCCAACATGTAGCCGATGACACGCTCTCAGATTTATATCTCATGAGAGTCATGGCAGTACCTCACAAACGCCATACGCGATCGAATCGAATTTCGACTGCGGCACAAATAATACAACCAGTCTTACATTTCTGGAGGAGTCTGGATCCAGTGGAAGATCCTAAAGTAAGACAATACCTTCCAGTATATAAAGACGCCAAGAAACTTGAGACATGGGATGATACCATATCTCCTACAGATAAAGATCATACCGCGTGGACCATACAAGCACTACCACGAGGAGTGCTAGACATTCCTTTTGACTTGGCACAAGGCGCAATCCCTCACAAATTTGGGACGTCCTCGAACAGTCTACCTTAGGCTTAACTTTGGTTGGAGGTCCTCCACCAGGTAAAGGAGTCCGCGCGCGTAAACGGCGTCTATAGTGAGTATGTTTTTCTTTAGAAGTATTGTGGACCTGATCGATTGCGAACATAGCATTGATCCAATATCGTCCCGACAACCTTACTTAGATATTAAAGCTACTACAGCATTCATTCTTCTAGACATTAACAAGACACAGCTGAGAAAAAAATATATATAGGCATTCTATTCTCTTGCCTCGGCAGAGACAGACGAGACAGCAACGAAACAGCACCGTTACGGGATCGCTATTTGAGTGAGCGATGGTGTTTCCTGGATACGACCCGAATTAGTACCAGAATGATGATCTCATTAAAGACTCTAGAAGAAACTGATATATTAATAAAGAACTGATATATTAATAACATGAACTGCTATACCGGATTCCATCGATCTCTACTTGTATCGGCATATCGCAAGGTTAGGGCGCACTCAACCCAACTTCGGATATAGTCGTCAGACTTGATCACCTGACACTATATTAAATGATACCGATTTATACAAGGGTATGTCTTCACAACAAGTAAATGTATTTATGGAAACCGACGACCGGTTATTACATATATATGGAAATGGCGACATTACATTATTACTCAACCATAAAACATTATACTTGGACATACTGCACAAATATCTTATCGACAGAAGAAAGAGGAAGATTTTAATATAGATACTGAATGTGCTAGAGTATTTATACGATTGGTACCGGGGCAAGTATCACTGTTGTTTTATAACGGCTGATTCGTGGGTTGATGTATCTTCATACATAACTCTAAGCGAATCTTAGTCAGAAAAGAAATCAGTTGAAAGATTATTATGTCGGAAACGAAGTTCCGCCATAAAAACTGGGAGGGGGTACTGTGGACATCACCCTCCGAATCATCCTGTAAAAACTTATTTATAGATTTGTCTGGCCGGACACGTCTGAAATGCCAATTTGATTCTGGTCTTTTGGCGGCTTTTTGTCTTTGCGTCACTGAGCTAATATAACGAGACATCATTCTCTTTTTGAGGACTGTGTTTGGTTATATTAGACAGGATAAACAACAAGTTTCGACACAAGTTTGGATTTTTATGAATATTAAAAAACACTTGTTTTATTGGAAAAATCAAAGATTATGATGTGTTGAAACATAATCAATAGATTTTGTTGAAATTTTTTTGAATTTTTGAATTTTCTAGCCGTTAAACGGTCGGTCACAGATTTCTATCTCCCGTTTATCTCCCCCACTCTCCTGACTAGTTTTTGCTTGGTTTTTCACACCAAATCATACATATATTCTTTATTTTTGTACATTATAATGATTTTTTTCGATTTTTCTTTTAAAAAAATTCAAAATTTGAATGTTGGGTAACGGTTAACTGTTTTTTTCAAGTCTATTCTTACTGTCACGAGTCGAAGGATGGAAAGACTTGAAGCAGACAGATATACTTTGATTTTATTGAAAAGATAAAAGATTATGGTAGATTTTGATTATTTCCAATCACTTTTGTTGAAATTTTTTTAATGTTCAAGTTTTGTAACCGTTAAAAAGTCAGTTAACTAGTTTAGTCTACAGTCTATCTCCCACACTTTCCCGACTCGTTATCGCTTGTTTTTTTTCCATAAAATCATATTTATATATATTAAATTGATAAATTATAATGATTTTATTATATTTTATTTAAAAATTCAAAATTTGAAAATTTAGTAACTTAACTATTGTTTACGGAAGGAGTATTTTTGCCACTTTCAAGTTGCAAGTGTAACACAAATACTTGCAGTTTTTTATTCAAGTACTTTTTTTACTTTTATAAGTTAGTATTATGATTTTATTTTCAAAAAATTCAAAATTTAAATGTTAGGTAACGGTTACTTGTTTTTATATTATTATTATTAATAAAACAGTGATTGTGTAAAAAAATACTTACTTTATTAATTCTATCTACGACGACGCTGTCTCTCTTGTCTGCGCCTTTGATTGTGAGGAGGAGAATCAGGAACAAGCCTTGCCCGCACTGCTGGACGTTGCCCTAGCTCAGGTGGCCACCACAACCTTCCATTTCCCTTGTTCTCCTTGAAGCGAAACTGTACTGCAGGTTTATTTCGGAAAGTCCTGAGGAGAAGGTTTCCTGCAACCTGAGTTGCTTCAAAGTACTGATATTGATAAAGCTTATCAATACCAACCACGTTGTGCTTCAAGTTGGGATTTCTATCAATTACCCCCTGAAAAAACATAGGATCAGAGTTAGAAAAATGGGTTTTGATAAGCCACGCAAGGTCTCTGGAAGTTGTCCAGATCCACTTATCATGGAAAGCCATATATGATACTATCTGCGCTATCTTACCTGCATGAGAATCACAAAGCCCCTTTCCATGATACGAGGCCCAAAAATTCCACTCAGCCGAAGTCAGCCATTTATGCTTGATCAGGATAAGACTGAACTCGGCTAAGGAAAATCTTTGTTTATAATGTTTCCTACCTCCATCCGACCAAAGTCGCAACTTAGTCAACCGGCCCCCGTACAACTTCCTCACCTTCCTTTCCAAAACGTCAGAAAGAGACTGTCTAAAAAAGAAGTAGTCACTATTTCCTTCTTTCTCATCTTTATGCGGGAGTATGTCAACATAAAGTCTTCTGATTCCTTCCAACCCATCACCCATCATTAATACCGAGATATTATTATTAACATCTTCAGTCTTCCCCCCCCCCCCCCCTACACTCATTCTGGAAAAATCCATTACAACAACGACGAGGAAAGATCATTCCTAGCTGCTTCTATGTCTTCATCAAAGAAATGAGAATTTTCTTTGGCCAGAAAATGATGTTTAGCTTTTTTCAAGTCATCTAATAACTGATTTTTCTCACTCTCAGCTTCCTCTGAAAGCGCTCTGTTTTGGCGATGAAACTCTTGCTCTTTCTTTTGTAATTCCGCCAAGTGTTTAATTTTGTTACAGTGGTCACCACAAATGGGACACTTGTTCCACAGTTTTGTGTCACGATGCTCGATCCACAACTGTTTGTGGAAACGTGTCCATTCGGAACGAGGAGGTGGCACAACCATCTGCTTCAGCTGTGACGCAGGGAAGAGAAGGAACTGACCAATCTGTTTGCTCCAAAAGTCCGAAGCTCGGGAAAAGTAGACCCGCTTTGGGCCTGACTTCTTGCAGGCGTCCTGAGTATATTAATATTAATATTAACATTAATATATCCCAATCGAAATGAAAGAGATTATATCAATATTACTATCAACATTAATACATCAAAACGCACACAGCTTAATGCTTGTCCGACTGGTTAAATCAGCTACAACCTTGAGGCGCGACAAAGAAATCGTAACTCAAACTTGTAGCTTAAAAATTGGTGGCCGCAACTGGACGTAGTGAAGACAAATGATGATCAAGTAATAATAATAATAATAATAATAATAATAATAATAATAATAATAATAATAATAATAATAATAATAATAATAATAATAATAATAATAATAATAATAATAATAATAATAATAATAACAGGAAGCGGCTTAAAAACACAAGAAACAGAAAAAAAAACCTGAAGGACTCGGACTCATGCTTGCATTCAACCCCTGGACAGACGCATGATGAAGGGAGACCCCGAAGCCTATTGCGTAAATAACTCAAAAAGCAACACTGGAAATCATGCCAATCGCCGAGAAGCTTCTGGTAATCAGAAAAAAACTCAATATTCTTCTTTAAACGAAAAGGCTGCTCGCGAGGCTGGGGCTGATCTGGAACTGAACTGCCTGGGGCTTCAATTCCTTTTGGATTGGACCACCAGCCAAGGACCTCACCCCTGAACACGTATGTGACACCCCGCGACCATTCTTCCGCTGCACGTGATAAGAAGGCGGCATGCAATTTTCACACATCCATACGTCGTCGTCCCCTGCTTCGTACGCTCTACGCAGCTGCTCCTGTGTGCGACGCATCTTATGCTTCGGCTCATGCGTAAATCCCTCCCCCATTCCGATTGCGGTTGCTATTGCTGGCAATACAAAAGAAAAATAGCTGGCACAATAATTCTCGTACACCTTCCCGTCCGTAATATACTGCACAAACTGGTGCCCGCTCTTGATCCTTCGATCGTGGGTAGGGTGATTTTTCTCAAGGTAGGAAATTATGCCAATGGAATCCATGCCAAGGAAAAGAGCAATAGGATCGTACTCGACAGGGGTACTCTCAAAGGACAGGCCAGCGAAAGAGCGCAGACAAGACTCCATCATTTTCAACCACGACGCAGATATCTCTGACAACTTAAACATGGCTTGCACTTCTCCAAGAATGGAACGTACGTGGGGGGGAACAGTAGCGGGTGTGACGACGGGTATGCCTTCAATGTCCTCCAGTACCCTAACGACCAAAGTAAACCCCCACTTGGCCAGCTCAACAAACGGATCGCCTGGGTTGCCGTAGAGACGGCTGAAGGTGCCTGGGCCCAAAGAGGCAAGAGAGAGTCCACTGCACTCCACTTGCTATTAGGGCGAGGAGGAGGGCGCATCTCCTCTCTGTCCTCCGGAGAAAAAGCCACGTGAATGCCGTCCCTTGCATCTTTGAGACAGCAAAGGAGAAGCATGAAGAAGAAGAAGAAGAAGAAGAAGAAGAAGAAGAAGAAGAAGAAGAAGAAGAAGAAGAAGAAGAAGAAAAAGAAGAAAAAGAAGAAGAAGAGGAAGAAGAAGAAGAAGAAGAAGAAGAAGGAGGAGGAGGAGGAGGAGGAGGAGAAGAAGAAGAAGAAGAAGAAGAAGAAGAAGAAGGAGAAGAAGAAGAAGAAGCAGGAGGAGACGAGCCGCGAGGTCGCTTGTTCTGCAGTGCTTCCAGAGCAGCTGCAACCTGTGAAAATAAGCACACAGCAAATAATAAAGCCTGGAAAGAAAAGGGACTCAGGCACAGGCAAATGATTGACTCACCATACGCTCGTACTCGAGCTGTTGCGCACGGCGTTTGATAGCCTTTTGTGCTGTCTTCAGTTGCTTGACCATGTGTTCCTTCAAACCAAAAAACAAGGCAAGAGAAAATGAAAAAATTAAACGAGAAAAAAAAGGTGAGAAGTTGTGAAAACAGGAACACATAATTATATCCACGTGAGAGTTTGTTTGCAAGAGCAGAGTAGGCAAAGATAACAGTGACAAGTTTGGAAAAATGGAGACAGTTTGTGTCTGTGGGAGACAGCGGTTTTCGCTGGAGACAAAACGGGAGACCTGTTTTTTGACGGGAGATGGGAAGTGTTTTTTTGGATACGGTTGGGGCCGGATGATGCAGGAAAAAAACACGTAAATTACGTCATTTTTGTAACTTCGACGCGCATCAAAACGATTCGTTGACGAGTTGTAGAGTTGTCATACTGTCTCCGATTTGATCTCCCAACTCTCCCACCCCGCCTCTCATGTCTGAGGAGTCGAATATTCCAAGCATTTCAGTCGGAGGTACTGAAATCTGCAGCAGATGTGTGTCACATATACATTGGTTGTTTTTTGTTGTTGTTGCTTTTTGTTGTGCCAGCTCCTGTGGAGTGGAACGTCGGCATCGACCAGACACCTGTTGGCGCCTTTGCTTTTGGGCGCACTCTGGCCGCCAACACGTCTCACCTTGTCAACCAAAACAATGGTGAGGCTGGACAGGAGGAAGCTCCTGACGAATTTCGCACTCGGTTGCGCCTTCGTTGCGTTTGTCTGCCTGGGGAGCTGCCCCTGGTGTGCGCCTTCAACGAACGGAAGGAGAAGATCGAAGGTGTCTACAACCTCAACGGTGTCTTTTTCCATTTACAAGAGCGAACTACGGTGGTCGTAAATGGCAAAAAGTGGCTAGCACTGGAGGTTTGTTCTTGTTTTTTTTTTTTTGCTTTCGAACGCGTGTTTGAATGATTATCATTTTTTTTTTTTTTGAATTTTACCAGGTGGTGAGATGCACTCCTACATCATCCGAAGCGTGGCATCACCCCAAAAGAAGTTGGGTTTTTGGCGAGGAAGGTGCGATTCCTTTTGGTAGTACTACTCAACTCACCGATGTCCCGCGCCATTCGCTTTTGCGAGGTTTCCACCTCGATGGTCAGTGGGTACCGTTGGAATCGTGGATGTGGATTGTCTTCCCACGCAAGCGTCATCGTTCTATTCTGGACGCATTCAAGGAACCTGACACCCTTCCAGTGGCTGCTAGGCTTTTGGCGGTTGTCAAGCACGTTGAGGAAAACAGATGTTTTGAGTACATAGTTTTTGCTTTCGTTCGTCAGCCTGGTTTTATTGATGTTTCAACCTGCACCAAGGATTATATTCACTCATTGTTTCCTGAATCCCTGCAGCAGCTGTTGAATGCGTTACCGGAAGCGAAAGAGTGGACGGCGGAGAATCCTAAGATCCAGGAGCGGCAGCTGGCAGTCATTGCTCGAGTCGTGAAGAATGGGCGGGAACATCATAAGCCTGTGGGAGCTGAGCAAGCTCAACAACTATTGAATGACAAGCCAGTTTCTGAATCATCTTCAGAGCTGGCTTCTCAGGAAATAATACAACTCAAGGCTCAGTTGGCGGGATTGAAGCAATGTCTTGATGAAACCGGGTCGACATTGAAGACGGAGAGGGACAAGTACCAAAAGCAAGTGGCTGCTGCAGAGGAGGTTGTGAACTTGAAGACTAAGTTAACTGCTGCTGAGAAGGAGGTGGAACGACACAAGAAAGCTTTTAGTGACGCAAAAGTTGAGTTGGCTAAGCTAACAAATGAAGTCACTGAGCACGAGGAAAGCGCAGAGGCGACTGCAACCATGAGTGAGCTGAAAGCCAGGGTCAAAAGCGAACAAAGGGTATTTCATTTCTTATCATAATTATGCAATCGTTGTGAACGTTTCATTCTATGTAGCTCAAAAACCATGCTTTAAGTGATAAAAAGGCTGCATCTAATGAAAAAAAGTTTTGGAAAAGGAGGTAATTTATTTGTTTTCTGACATTGTTGACTTTTTGAGTGTTTTGCATTGCAGTTGAAGGAAGTCAACAAGAAAGTCAAGCAACTGGAGCAGGAAGTAGCGAGCTTGACTGCTGAACGTGACGCTGCTAAGGAAATATTTGAGACTTCACAGGTTGCAGTGCAGGAGAGGGAGAAGGAAGTCCTCTCGCTCAAGGCTAAGTTGAAAGTGGCGAAAGCAATGAATCTAGCTTGGGCAGGAAAAGGTTTTTGTTTGCTGTCATTCTTTGTGAAGCGTGTCCACAGTATTGATTATTTAGGTTCCGGCAAAAGAGAACGCTGCGGCGCAAGCGAGTCCGATTGTTCTGGTTGCAGTGACGAGGAATCCGTTGATGATAATTACATGAAGCTTCAAAGCCCAGCTCTTGACAAGCGCAAGAAACACAAGAAACAGAAAAAGCATGGCTGCCGCCATAACCATTGAAGTGGCATCACCGGATCATATATATGTGTGTATATATACATACATATACAGATATATACTATGTATAATGCCAACCAACTAATTACTTGTTTAATTATTTTAAATCAAACGTTTTTGAATCATTAATATTAGTATAACTATTAATATTATTGGAAAAAATCAATTTCAGATATATAGTCCGGTGTGCCGGTGGTATGTTACACTTGCAACTTGAAAGTGGCAAAAATACTCCTTCCATAAACAATAGTCAAGTTACTAAATATTCAAATTTTGAATTTTTAAATAAAATATAATAAAATCATTATAATTTATCAATTTAATATATATAAATATGATTTTATGGAAAAAAACAAGCGATAACGAGTCGGGAAAGTGTGGGAGATAGACTGTAGACTAAACTAGTTAACTGACTTTTTAACGGTTACAAAACTTGAACATTCAAAAAATTTCAACAAAAGTGATTGGAAATAATCAAAATCTACCATAATCTTTTATCTTTTCAATAAAATCAAAGTATATCTGTCTGCTTCAAGTCTTTCCATCCTTCGACTCCGTGACAGTAATAATAGACTTGAAAAAAACAGTTAACCGTTACCCAACATTCAAATTTTGAATTTTTTAGACAAAATCGAAAAAAATCATTATAATGTACAAAAATAAAGAATATATGTATGATTTTGTGTGAAAAACCAAGCAAGAACTGGTTAGGAGAGTGGGGGAGATAAACGGCAGATAGAAATCTGTGACCTACCGTTTAATAGCTAGAAAACTTGAAAATTCAAAAAAATTTCAACAAAAGTGATTGATTATGTTTCAACACATAATCTTTGATTTTTTCAATAAAACAAGTGTTTTTTAATATTCATAAAAATCCAAACTTGTCGAAACTTGTTGTTTATCCTGTCTACCGACTTACTCTTCCATTGAGCTATCGTTGGAGATAGTACAAGATTCCGATCTGATCACAATCTTTCAACTTGTTTGGATAAGCTTAGATCTCTTTTCGGAGCTTTTCACTCAGCTCTACTATGCTGAAAGTGAGTCAGTGAATCTATCAGAACGGCTGAGCCTACGGTGCTTGCATGGAAAAAGCAAACCAGTTCAACTCAGAAATGCTCCGACTACACCGTAGGCTCTTTCAGACGGTCGACGCGCTGCTTCCCTTGAGTCAGACTAGATGCTCTGGTGTAGGCGCACACCCATGATAGCTAAATATACGCTACTTTAATGTACCACTGTGTCAACCCAGACACAATAAGAGAACTTGCGGCTACCAATATTAACCCTCTTAACTGGGTAACAAAATCACTCTGATAAGTGACCGTTACACTTTTTAGACCGGA
>WBZZ01000200.1:55000-77500 GCA_019918135.1 Paulinella micropora
GCAACGAACGAAGTTCGTGGGGGGAGGGGGCGATAGCCACACGTCTAAGGGGAAAAAAAAGAGTTTTACTTTTTGCTTTTCTTTTTGGACAAAATGACAAAAAGTGATCCGATTGTCCAAAAATTGGTGTATCCGGTTCAGTCATAACGATATTGTTTTGCTGATATAGGCAAAAAAAAATCCTTCTTTTTTATTTCCATTAAATGAGGCTTTCTTGGTGTGCTTAATTTATAAACATTAGAATAAGACTAATTTTAATGAAATAACTCTTATAAAGTGTCCTTCTTTTTTTTTCAAAGTCCTTAATTTTTTTTGAGATGTTTTTTTTTTCCAAAAAAGTTTGAAAAAACATTAAAAATTTTTGAAAAAACTAAAAAAAAGTTATCTTTTTTTGGATCTTATCCCTTTTTTATTTTTGGTCTTCTTTTAATAGGAGTGTTATTTTATGTGTAATAAGTCTTATTATTAATTTGAGCAAAAAGTCTCCTTTTTTTCAAAAATAAGTTCTAAGTTCTTTGAAATTAATAGTAAGAGTTTTTAGAAATAAATGATGCTTAAAAGGGGGTCCGAAAAAACTTACTTATTTTTTTTCCAATTGTTTGACTGACAAAAAAGAAATTTTATAAATTTTTTTTTCAATTGGCCCGTCAAAAAATTTAAGTTTTAAGTAAATTTTTAAGGACGGGCAGGAAGTCGTTTTATTCAATAATTCTCTTTATATTATATCTTTATTTATGTATATTTTCTTTAAAATTCATTCAAAATAAGTAAGTAAAATAATAAAGTAAATAGTAAATAGAATTTCATTGGAAATCTTCTTATAAGTCGTCCTTAGTTTTTGACATAAAGTCCTTATTTTTTGGTAGGGGTCCGAAAAAATTAGAAGGTCTTCATGAAGGAGCATATAAGGGCCATAACTGACTGACTTTAGCCGTGTCCGAATAAAAAGTGGTTAATTTAGTCCCTTTGGGACAAATATCAATAACTTTGTTATTGTTTAATTTCAATTTAAAATAATTAATTAATATAAACCTGTCTAATATACACCGAGGATGTGGAGCGAAGACGATAGAAAATTTGTTAGACAATTAAGAGTTGCTACTACGGAAAATAAAATTTATGATGTTGTGTCCAACTTCTACGATAGTGAGTTGAAACCAAGTATTTCCTTTCATAATGCCATTATATCGCTATTTAGCACACCAACGAATGATGAAGAGGCACTTGAAGCATTAAAAGTCATATATCCAAAATATGCTATCGTGTATCCTAATTTGAATAGTAGAAGGCAAAGACTTTCTGAGGTGAGAAAAAAAGCAATAGAACCTTATCAAAGTGAAAAGGTATATGAAATGAGCAAACTAGATAAATATTTTAATCTGAATGAAGACGAGCGGATTGATATTGTAGAAGGATATAAGAAAGATGTCAAAGCAAAAAATGAACAAAAAATACAAATTGATGTTCGTGATGTAATGGCTAAAATGAATGATATGATACTAAGTAATGACCCTTATCTTAAACTACTTGCTTTGATGATAGCAATTGGAGCAAGGCCCGTGGAAATATTTGATAAAAACACATATGAATTAATACCAGATAAACCAAGTTGGTTGAGGGTAAATAATTTAGCAAAAAAGAGAGAAGGACAAGAAAAGAATTGGACTGAGAGACCTGTCGTCCTTTTTACTCCCCAATTCGTAGTTGAACAAGTAAATTCAATACGGAACCACTTCAAAAAGAAAAAAGCGGTTATCATCAACAAAGAGGGTGTGCTTGATAAGCAAAAAAACAATGAACTAAACAAAAGAATTATTAAAATCTTTCCTTGGCTTTCGGAATACACACAGAAAAGTAGTATGTTGCGGAAACTTTATGCTAGTTTGTCATATAGTAATTTTGCCAATCCGAAAATAGAGAATTTTAATACATGGGTTTCAAATGTTCTTGGTCACGGTGATATGCTTACTAGTTTTAGTTATTCATGGGTTAATGTGGCCGACCCCGAAGAAATTAAGGCAGAAGGAATTAAAACAGAATTAGAGGAGTTAAGAAGAAAGATAGATTTATGTTTGAATTTAAATAATTTTAATGAAACGGAAAGCGAAAACGACACGGCAGAAAGCAAATACCAATCATTAGGAAAAAGGGCTAGCAGAGAGGACAAGTATAAATTGCTTGAACAGATATGGAACGATAATCCAAATATTACAAATATCAAACTGAGACAATTAAGCAGGATTGGAGCCGTTATTGTTAATAACTTTATCAAAGAGAAAAAAGAAGTGCCACAAGAAGAAACCGCGACAGAGGAAGTAAAAGCACCAGTAAGACGAAGTGCTAGAATTAAAAAGAAGGCTAATACTTAACCACAATCAATGGCGGTTCGTGATATCTTGCTCTAATATTAGCAATTAATGGAACAGATTGTGAAAAACTGGACACCATCTACATTATCAATATCAACTGCTATAATAGGAGGGTGCGACTGGAATGTGCGAGACAAGCCACATATATTACAAAATTCTTTTTTATAATCCTGCTGGGACATTTCCGAATAAACAAATGTCCTTATGTGTCCAACTATATCACTTGGCAATTCGTGTATTATTATTGACATGTTTTATATTATACAAAATATAAAATGAATTTGTTTGGTCAAAGCACGAATACATCATCGTCATCAACTACATCGTCATCTTCTTCTTCATTATCAACGGATGCTATAAGAGACGCACTACCTACAACGGCCTTCGGAGAATTACGAACGGCCACTTTGTCGCCAGTATTACAAAATGTATTTACATATGGCATAAATACTCGTTTCTTTGACAAAACGGAAACAAACGGCGGGGTAGTATCGTCTGCTAATTCAATGGCGGTTTTAACGACATCGGCCTCGGGTAATTCAACCGCACAGATTACGACTATTGAACGAGCAAAATATAGAAGTGGTATGGGGTTAGTTGCTAGATTTTCCGCATTGTTTCCATCATCTACCACCGCGACCACTTTTAATTGCGATATTGGCATAGGCACACCAGCAGACAATTTATGTTTTAGACAATCAAACTCTGGAATGTCCGTTGTGAGAACGGCGGGAAGTGTTGAAAATGTGGTTAGTCAATATGCGTGGAATGTTGATAAATGTGATAATACGGGAAACTTCCCCGCGATTGATTTTACCAAATTGAATGTGTTTGAAATAGTCGTCCAATATCTGGGCAGTGGTCAAATTACATTTAAAATTGAAAATCCACGAACTGGACGAATGGAAGTAATTCATTCAATTCAATACGCGAACACTGCTACCACTCCATCATTAGATCAGGCGGCGTTTGCTGTTTATGCGAAGGCGTATTCATCAAGCCTTCAATCCGTTGTAATGAAATCGGCGAGCATGTTTTTGGCAGTTGAAGGGAATATTGACCGCACTATTGCTATAACCAATTCGTATGACAATGTCAAAACTATAGGAGCAACCGAGAACGCCATATTTACCATTAGAAACCGCGCCACATTTAATAGTAAGACGAATTACAATGTTATTTATTTTGAAAATTTGTGTGTGAGCAATACAAGTGATAAAATATGTATAGCAAAGATAACATTAAATGCGACACTTGGAGGCACTCCGTCATATTCCAATTATGATACCAACACATCAATAGTGGAAGTAGATACAGCAGGAACTACCCGCACTGGCGGAAACATAGTATTAACATATATATTATCTGTAGGTGCTTCTATTTACATTGATTTGTCTCGCTATAACCTAAAAATTGGAACGGGTAAGACATTGACTGTGTCAGCATCTCTAGTGGCAGGAGCAGGTGCGAGCATTTACGCTTCATTGAACTGGATTGAAGATATCATCTAACCACACACAGGAAGGCTTCTAAAACAAAAAAAAATACTTATCTTATCTTATTTATCAACTTCTTTTTGTATCTCTATTGACATTTTTTTTATGTATTCAAAATCTTTATCCTTGATTAATTCTTCGGTTAGTTGTGCGTGATTTGTCTTCAAATATTTGTAAAACTGGTCAATATTGGCACCACATGGAATTAATGTTTTATGTTGTTGTTGCCGTCGTAAGTTGATGGTTTGTATCAAGGTAAACAACACATTTAACCTTTTTATAAATGTCATTATATTAATGTATTTATATTCCAAATGTGGCTAAGCCGATTGGATTTCTTTTATGATAATTTACTTTTTTTTGTTGCGATATTTTATATTTTTTTTCTTGATAATATTCTCGTTTTTGCTGACATAAGTTCTCCCTGTTCGCTTCATAATGTAATCTCCTTTGTTGTAATATTTTTTCTTTATTTTCTTTCCCGTAATGATCATTATATTCTTTATGAGTTCTACCTGCTATTTTTTTGTTGGCACAATTTTCTGTAACCCTAATTATTTCACCTTCTCGTTTATCCAGTTGCATTTTATTATCGCATGAATATTCTTCAACCAATTCAACATACGCATCATCATATTTGGCTATTTCAAAAGAAGATATATAATGACCTTTTCCATTCATCCATTTTCCATAATCACTTTTGTGTTGGAATAATCGCTTATACAAAGGTTGAATAGTTGAACCGATATAGACTTGATCAGTTTGATGCGATCTAAGACTATATATTTTTCCTTGTTTATAGTCGGGCATTATCGTTTTATATCTTTACATATATTCTATCATACCTTTAATACATAATAAAAAATAAGTGTGTTTGTTGCTTGTTTTATTACGCATGATAGGCCTTTAGGAGAATTGAAACTTCAAAATTGACAGGAACCTCCAAAACTTCACCGCTCGCATTTCTAATGACGATATCAATAGATCTTAAACTTTTCGTTGTATTAAATGGCACGTAATCGGCAACATCATTAGAACTCTCAAAATAGCACTGGACTCCATAGGGTTTATCTAAATTACATTTACCAACGACAGAGAAATTACCATTTGCTTCAACTAAACCAGATTGATTTAAAGCACGACTATGAACATAAACGGCCGTTTCACCGATTAGATTGACTATGGATTGCATCGTGCTACTCGCCGCGGCCGAAATATCAGCAGTCAGTCCTATCTTGTCTCTAATCGTGCTATTATCGTAATCAAAACTATACGTATCACCAGTGAAAGCGAAATTCAATTTATTAACGGAGTTCAAAGTTATAACTACGGAGTTAGGGGTAATTGCTGAATTGACCGCAGTTTGAAGGGCGGTAATAAATGTGTCAATGGTGTATTGATTTTCTGTTACGATTGCCGTTTTTGTAGCGGATCCAGTTGTTTTAATCAATGTGAGCGTGTTGGCATAACTCGGTATGTTTGGAAAAACATTTGGGATAGAGATACTCTTTACGACATAAGCACTAATTATATCAATATTACGACCAGTTGCTGGTAAATCAACGACGAAACGGCCATTGTGAGTAGAAGCGGATTTTGATTCTGTTTTATCACTTGACGATACACGAAGGAGGAAATTTTTGCGGGTTCGCTTTTCGTCTTCAAGATTAGAGATTGTAAATGACATTGCTATATTATAAAATAATATATTTTAATTTTTTTTAAAATTTTTTTATTGTTTTACGACGCATCTACTAGGGTAGATAGACGCGACTTTGACGTATTTCAACCAAGCGGTGATGGCACGAGTAGCATTATAATCGGCCGCATAACGAAGAGTGACTTCAGCAGTTCGTGAGTTATTAACTGCTAGACCAGATGCTCCAATATGAGGCGACTGATTGAGTGTCTGGATAATGGTAGCAAATCCTCCGTTATTATCTGTGTCAGTAGAGCCAGAGGGAGCATAATATTTGCGAAAGTTTTCAAGAGAAACAGACGAACACATATAAGCATCACGGATACCCATAGTCGCTTGTAGATTGTTGATATACAATTCCGCACACCCTCTTCTAACAGCAGCAACCGTATCGGTGCTTCCTCCAAGTTCCATCTTCTGTTGTGGAGCATACCAATCACCAATACGGCATTGATATTGTTTATAAGGCATTATAGCAGTTCCAAGGTTATCAATACTAGCATTGTCAGCGAGCACATTTTGAGTTACGATATACAAGCACTGAGCACGAGCAACGGCTTTATTTACTTGGAGATTAAAATCATCGGAGGTCCCTGGGTTCGCCTTTTGATTGTAATACGTTTCATAAGTGTATGGAAGCCCATCCTTGCTTCCCATCTGTTCCATAATATTTCTCTGGACGGCGGGAGCGAGAGAAAATGTTTCTAGCATTACAACTGGATTTGATATGGTGTAAGTCAAAGCAGTTCCACTAAACTCAGAGGGAACCTTACCATCACTGCTTCCAATAATAGCAAATGCTTCCTGAGGCGGAGCAAATGTTAAACGAAGTCTCATACCACTAATCAAAGAGGGAAGAATGAGAGTTTCTTCATTAAATACTCCCGAAAAGTAATGGAGAGGAATACAAACTTTCAAATAATTACCAGTGGCCACGGCACTTGGAGTATTGACAGCAAAATCAAGTATAACTTGATCAGTAACATTAGCATTAACTTCAAGACTTTCTCTCTGTCCAGCCATCTGTGCATGCCGACGATAATCATAAGGATAATGCCACGGGAGAATATTTCGCACCATCTTGTTCAAATCTTCAATTCGTTCAAGTTCGCTACCATCCTTACTTTCCAACAAAAATCTTTCAAAAATAGCAGTTGCTGGAGTATTTAGGAAGCCAATGGCACAATCGTTATCTGCTTTAGTGTCCAACCCGTCTGCCTTAACATCAAATGTTAAATAACAATTCTTTCCATAAACAAAATCAGTGCTTGCCTGTAGTGTAAAAATCATTTCAGTCCCCGACGAACTAGTGTAAGTCTGCTGATCGGCAAAGTTCTTCTTAAAGATACTTCCCTGTTCGGTGAGTGCTAGATTTGCTGGCAACTCATATCTGAGGTTGTTGAGGGTCATCAACTCCTCAGTATTTTTAGAATCCTTTCCTTCCATTTTTTGTTGTTGTGGTTGTAGAAATTACGCTGCTTATTATACTAATAAAAAAAATATAGAATTTAAAAATAAATAATTATTCACTTGAAACGGATTGTTTAATAATATCAACTGAATTTTGTATATTGTCAAGTCTCGCATCTTGTGGCGAAGTCAATTGAAACTCTCTTGCCTCAGCATTCTGAACTGCTTTCTTTAAATAAGCCAAACTACTAACGGCGGTGTCTAAATCAACAACATCCGCATTTCCTTTGTTATCAGAAATGTCTGTTAATGTGTTTTGAATGGTGCTCTTCTCATGTGAGACAAGATCGCCAAATTCTGTTAATGGTTGATTAACTAATGGGGCACCATGACTACTCCACAATTCGAATTGATTCAATTGAAATCCATCACTCGCGGGTCGGTTTCCTTCGTTGAGTTTGTTAATAAACTCGTTAGACAATCTATTGGAGGCATACGTGTTTTTAATCATTATATAAAATAATAATTATTTTATCAATTACCATTAATTATTTTTTTCATAATTTGTAAATTCTTGTGTGTAATTCTTTCCTCTTTCATTTTCTTTAAATCTGCTATGGCTTGATTTACATCAATGTCATTAGTTTGAGCAACTTCCTTAGTTGGTGGCGGAGTTTCCTTAGAAGCATCTTCTATTGCTTCTATCTTGCTTGCTGGTGTTGTGGTAGTTTGTTTCGGCACAGAAACAGGAGTTGGATTAACAGATTTTGGCAAAGAATGTTCAACCTTAGGCGCTGGAGACATTTCAACAGGTTTGGCATTTGGTTCGGGAGATGAATTATTTGCCGATGCTATGTCTGGCGCCTTTCTTTTCAATGCTTCGTCTGGCACTTGGTCTGGTTGTCCGCTGGCAATAGGTTGTTCATTTTTCTTACTTACTTTGCTTACTTTTGGCTTTAATTGACACTTAATCTTACCACTCTTAATATCCTCTTCTATCTTCCTTACTGCTAAGTATTCGGGCGTTCCCTTACGAATGGTTACGAATTTTCCTTGTGCATTTTGTTTATGCCAAAGTGAGATTGCCTGATGATAGCAAGTTTTATATAATTTAGTTGATTCCGTCATATCGTATATTATAGTGGAAAAAAAACATTTAATTTAATTTTACAAGTTCGTCATATCTCTATCCTTATTAAGCCGTAATATAGTAGAAAAATTCTTTCTAAACTGGGTTGTTCTATCACTAGCCGTATTGTTAATTGCTAGAAACGAATAAGGTTCTGCCGTGGCATATTTAACCATATTGTAAAATTCCTTTTTAGTAAGAAAAAGACTTTCATATTCATCTGCCAATCTGTCAAGTTCGCTTCTCCTTACTCCGTTAAAAATAATCATCCAATGACAATTAATTCTTACTCGTCGTGGGAGTTGTGTATAACTCTGAGTTGCTACCCAGACTGACACTTTAGCATGTGTTGAAGCAAAGAATAACTCTGTGAGCACTTCTGACTTAAGAAAGGTTTTACTCTGCGCAATGTCATCCAATAACAATAATATCTTTGGTGCTTTCTTAAAACCTTTAGTTTTAATCAGTTCTTTTTGTTTGGTTAATATTTCTCTCATTAACTCAGGTCTATCTTCTTTGATTATGTCTTCTTTTTTTAACTTGATAGTGTCTTCTAAAATCGGGCACGGACTTAAGCAAAAGACAACTATTCTATCATAAAAACCTTTCAACATATTCTTTTTGGCGAGTAGATTACAAATCATAACTGATTTGCCTCCACCAGTGCTTGCACATATAACCATAGTCCCCATTGCTGGCAATATTCCTTCTTTTTGAATAGGAAGCAATTCAACACCATCTCTTTGTGTTTTAATTGGTTGTATTTCCAAGTCATTCTTAAATTTGGGCGGTTTTTTGCTATCTAACTCTGTTATTACTGGCCTGTCAATAGTAAATTCCTCGTGTGCTTTTTCTATGTTAGTTTTCTCTAAATTCTGCTTCAAAAGTGTTTTTCGTGGCAACTTGTTTGCTATTAATCCTTTATGTATAGATCTAGGCATGTTTTACTATATTATGGGTTTTGAAAATAGTTTGGATTATATCTATAATTATCATATTCGGCACCAAATGGTTGGGGTGGTGAAGCATAATTATAGAAATAAGGAGAGTAAGGACTACCAAAAGCATAATTGCTTGGAGGATTGACAAGAGGTTTAAAATCCTTTCTTTCTGGGCGAGTTTGAACTTGTCGCGGGATTTCGGCAGGAAAGTTTCTAGTCAGTTTTCGGTTCATTTTTGGAAACTCTCTTTTTTCGTTCATTCTGGTCTGAATGACTGCTCTATTGTATTTATTCAACATAAAGTGATTGTTTGTGTTGCTATAAAGTGTGTTATCTAGTGATTCAAAATCATTCTTGGTCTCTAGCATACGATCTCGTCTTTGTTCATTACCTTTAATAAGTGGGTTTGTTTGTGAAGTGCCGATACCTCCATTTTGGTCGCTTGGCATTAGAAAACGAATAAGTGCCATTAAGTCTTCTCTTTCATCGGCGGGAGATTTTCCCATAATCTTATCAACCAATTTATCAATGCTTCTCATACTATCAACCATTTGGTCATTAGTTGTCGTGTTTTCTGGGTCTTCTTTTAAATCATTCTGTGGCGGTTGAACAGGTTCCTCTACAAATGCTGTTGTTTGTGGTGCTGGTATTGGCTTCGGTTCAGGAGTTGGTGCTGGTGTTGGTTCAGGCATTGGTTTTGGTTCAGGTGCTGGTGTTAGACCTTTAGGTGTAGCCTTTTCAAATTCAGAATCCTTCAATTCTAAATCTTCTAATTGCTTCATTTGTTCTGGAGTTAATTTACCCCTCACTTCTTCATAAATTCTCTTATCTAATACATCATCTACCTCTGCTATATCTGACGGACTAGCTCCTTTATTTAAGGCTTGCCTTATAGCCTTTTCCCATCCAACTTTTGGATCGTCATAATCTGACAATGTCAAAGATATTTTCTTTCCAGTTTTTGCTCTCAACGATTTAACAAATCCCTTTAAGTGCCTTACTTGGGATGTCTTATCTTGAAGTATATCCAAGTTATTACCAAGTCCGATTGGATCCATAGGTGCTACTACCATTTCTGTTTGATTTGGCGTGGACTTAACCTCAACAATTATTTCTTTCTCTATATCTGTTAAAGTATTTTTTTCATTCATTGTATTTATTTTTTCTATAAAATTATTAATTGTAGTTTCATTTGCTGGTGCGATAAGAGAATATCCTTTCACACCATCCGCTTTTTCTTGCGACTTTACCATTTGATTAAACGAATTTACCAAGTTTTCATATTGTTTGCTAAATGTAGCAGGATCAGTTATTTTATTTACTTTAAAGTTAGTGTCTTTATCAAAACCGCCCACGTTATTCATAACACCAATCATAGAATTTAATGTTTGATCTACATCGTGTATAAAAGCATCGTATTTGGTATCTGGAGGTGTTAATTTAATAGTTTTCCAGAATTTCATAGCATCCAAATATGACACTCCACTACGAGCCCGCCCCTGTGCTTCTAAGGCCATTCTAGATATATCTGCTTTTGAAAGCATTGAATTGTAATTGTCAGAAATAGTTTTAGCAACTTCGGCCGTAGCCAATCCATTACTCGTCAAATACTCTGTTATATTAGTAATTCTTTCAAAGTATCGTTGGTCGGCAAAGTCTTGAACATTTTTATCACCAGTAGCGTACAATAGATCGTGTTCAAAAGCAATCAAATCCAAAGTGTCTGCTGGTAAAATGTAAGGAAACTTACCACGAGTTCTATCTTCTAATTGGAGACGACTTTCTACTCGTGTGGCGGGGCCATTATAATTGCTTCCATCGGTATGAAATCGTTCTTCTTCCAATTTAATAATAGCATCTGGTTGAGCAGTCCATATGTTATATGTGTGCTTTAGAAATTCCCAAAAAGCAACCGCGGCCATAGTTTCAACACTTCCTTTAAATGTATTCCATGCGAACAATGTTGATACTTGTATGCCTAATCTTCTTAACATATCCCGAAACACATAATCACCAATTCTTTGTTGTCCCACCGCCATTAAACGAGGGTTAGGTGGAGGCAACCCTGGTGGTGCTTCATTTCTTGCTAATGCTTCTAATGTCATTCTGAAAGACTCCGCACCCGATCTTCCCATTACCGCGGTAGTCATGGCACGAATTTGAGGATGATTAGCAGTAATAGTTAATAAGCGATTCCATACCAATCTGCTCACACTATAACGGCCCAGCCTTGTAGCGGTATCCAGTATTCTACTTAATCTAGGACTCTATTTACTTGTTCTTCTATGGAAGCACTACCGTATTTTGCTTCAAATTCTTCAATATCCATTTCCTCTCTGAGATGTTCCTTTAATTCATTCAAATTCATATTGTAGTATTTTTTTGATAGTAAATTCTGGTTCAATGTTTTTATCTTGTCCTTCAATTTTTCTATCGTTGGATCATCGTCCGCTTCTTCGTAAGTTAGAGCATCTAATATTCTATCTGCCCTCTTTAGTTCATTAGCCTTTGTTGTAATAAATTCCTTGGGCTGACCCTTATGTTCTCGTCTGGCTTGATTGTAATAATTAATCCATTTTTTTTCTTCAAACCACATTTTTTTATCTGCTATAATATAGGATGGAAAATAAAAAAGAAAAAAGCAAAGACGAGGAGCAACTGGAGGACCTAGAACGGCTTGGAAAGGAAATTGACCAAATCCGTATCACTCAGAACTTAGTGAATAGAAACCCCAATATTTTCAGAAAACCTCAAAATATCCTTTACCGCTTACCGCTATCAGATAAGCAACGAGAAGCAATTTATAATAATATAATTAGAGAAGAAGGTAAAATCGGGAGTTAAATATATGTTATTAATATTGCTATTCGTGTTATCCGCTATGTCGCGGACTGCCTGCGACTTTTACTCGCGATACTCAGAAAAAAAGAATGAATCGTGTGCTTATTGTATAAAGCAAGGGGTAGATACTGGGTTTAAGTGTGTTTTTATAAATAACGGAAATAATATGTGTCGTAGTTTTGATGAGGCACTGCCTTTGATGTGTGTTGGTGATAATAGATGGTATATGACACATACATACGAATGTAATGATATTTAATCATAATGATTTATAATAATAACAAAGGATAACAATATGCCACGAGTTGGAGATTGTAAGAAAGGTAAAATATATGCGATTAGGTCATATCAAACAGAACAGGTGTATATCGGTTCAACTACACAAACATTGGCTCAACGACTTGGAAGACACAGGCAAAGTTACAGAGAATATATGTCTGGCAAAAAAAAGGAACATATTCAAGTTTTGAAATATTAAAATATGGGGATGATTACATTGAATTACTTGAAGACTACCCATGTGATAATGTAAATCAATTACTTCGTAAAGAAGGTGAATGGATTAGAAATAGTGATTGTGTTAATAAAATAATTGCTGGTAGGACTCCAGTTGAATGGAATAAAGACAACAAAGAAAAGGTTTCGCAAAGATTTAAAGCATATAGAGAAGCAAATAAAGAATACTTAGCAAGAAAAAATAAGGAATGGTATGAAAAAAATAAAGAATATGCAGCAGAATATAAGAAAAAATATAAAGAAGAGAATAAGGATTATTTTAAACACATTGACAAAATATGGAGAGAAGAAAATAAAGAATACATAACAGAAAAGCAAAAGGAATATTATGAAAAAAATAAGCAAACTCTTCTTGAAAAAAATAGATTGCGAAATTCATCAATGATTGAATGTTCGTGTGGGAGAAATATTAGAAAAGATAGTATTTATAAACATCTTGAAAGTCAAATTCATTCTGACAATATGCTTGGTTTATCTGCGTTCGGCATTTAATTCAACTTCGGTGAAGGACATATTATCCCTAAGCACAACGAAAGAATAGAGACATAGGTATTAGAATTCGCACAATCTATATTAGGATCGCTCAATCTTACAATACAAAGGATTATTATACCGATCAACACACTCATCTGAAAAATATACTTAATCATTCTAGCATCTGTTGCTTTTGACATACAACAACATTGCCATTCATTGTCCATTTTTTTTTCCTCATTCTTTAACTCCGCAGAGATGACGCGAGACTTTAATTCTGGTGTTAGGTCTCCATCCGCCAAATCAATAATAGGAGGGGGTCTGTGAAGTCTAGTTGTATTATTGTTGGACATTTGAAAATACTTCTAAACGGATTTCGGCCAATTGCTTGGATATGTCTTCTATAATAAGCATGAGATTATTATTTTGTTTTTCCAAATTAACTACCTTTTCCGATAATTGTTGAACCGCCTTAATTAACGGGGCAATAAATTCGGAATAACCTATACCATAACCAACATCACCACTATCAACACATTTAACATCTTCTGGATTGATACTTACACCCTTCAATTCATATTCTTTTCTTTGCTTTGGGCACGGAACCATAATTGTTTCTTTTATAAATCCGCCAAAATCTAGCATATCCATTTCTTCCAACACTTCTTCTAATTCCTGTGCTATCAAACCAGTCCTACATTTCTTTTTATCATCAATCATACGATAACAGACTGGATTTAACTTATTAATAAAATCTAAGCCTAAACATTCCTTTATGTCTTCTTTTTTTCTCCTGTCTGAATATTGAATTGGATTAGACAATACCCATAATTGCCCGTCGCTTGCTCTTAATGACATTAAAGCAGTATCATTCCAATTTTCCCATATAAAACCTTCCGTTGAGCCTGTGCTACTTCTAAATCTTATAGCATAACTGCTTATACCACCTCCAACACCTCCTGCTGGTGCTGTTCCTCCTTTTAATGATTTATTTGCTCCAGAAGTTGCCATATAAATGCCCCACGCCGTATTTGCCGTTTCCCACATATATATTCCCCTAGTGGTTCCTCCATCTGTTGCTCCTTGAATTCCTATCTTTGCTCCACTAGTTAATGTTGTGGTCGTTAGAACTCCCGTGTATGTAATTCCGCCATCTACTTGAAAGGCACCTTTGCTCCATAAAAATCCATCGCTTCCTCTTAACGACATTAAAGCAGTATTTGAGCCATTTTCCCATACAAAACCTTGAGTTGAATTATTATTTACCCTAAATCTTATAGCATGAGCACTAAATCCATTTCCTGCTGGTGCTGAACCCGATCCACTTAATGATGAATTCGTTCCAGTAGAAGTTGCCATATAAATACCCCAGTTAGAATCATTAGTGCTCCAAAGAAATATACCTCTCGCATTCGTCCCGTCCACGTTTCCTTGAATTCCTATCTTTGCTCCATTGCCACTTATGGTTGTTAGCACTCCCGTGTATGTAATCCCCGCACTTGCTGTTATTAATCCTGCTGTGCTTATGGTCATCGCGGTATCAAAAGTAAATCCTGTTCCTTGGGCTATTCCTGATTTGTAAAGAAAATTCAAATCAGTGCCTTTATTTATCATAAAATTTGAAGTAGCGTGACTTGATTTCCATATGTTGTTCCCATCGTAATAAGCATCAAAAGCAAGATTTATGTTATTGTGTGCCGCATTCAATAATTGAAAAATTGGATAAATATCAGTTGCCGTAAATGCTTGTATATGTGGTCCTTGTAATAATGTTGAATTATCTACATTTGCTGGTCCATACAATTCTAATCCTCCCGTTGCTCCTATTCCTTTTGTTGCGCTCCCTATGATTATTGGTTTTCCGAGTGCTGTTGTTATTTTATCACTCGTTGCTAGCGTAGTCGTTGATATACCCGCATTCGTCGTCAATAATCCTGCTGTGCTTATGTTCATTGCTTCTGACCATGTTATATTGCTCCCCGCGGTTATTCCTGATTTATAGTAAAAACCAAGTTTGGTTCCTTTTTGAATTAGGAAGTTTGCAGTAGCAGAACTTGATTTAAAGTTCGCACCATCAAAATAAGCATCAAAGGATAAATTAATATCATTGTGTGCCCAGTTAAATAATTGGAATGTCGGATAAGCATCTTCTGATGTTATTGTTTGAAAGTGTGGTCCTGCCGCATCACCCGTAGTTCCATATATTTCTAATCCTCCTGTCGCCCCCACTCCTTTTGTTGCTTTGCCTATGATTATCGGCTTTCCTATTGATGTTGTTATTTTGTCGCTTGCTGATATGGCTGTTCCCGTTATTGTTGTCCCTGTTATCGTTCCGCCACTTGTTATGTTGTTGGAATTCATATCCAAGGCACCATAAAACTTCATACCACCCGCATTATTAAAACGGACGATATCGGACGAAGCAGACTTATTATCTAAAAGTTTTGAAATATAAAGTCCCGCACCCTTTACCACATCAAAAGCCACATTAGTAAATACATATCCTCGTTGGTTGGCGGTTCCACTTGAAGCAGTATTTAAAGTATATAAGAAATATTGATAATCGCCCGTTGTCTGAGAAAAGAATATATCTCCTCCATTTTGGTTTAATATCCTTGCCCCATTATATGTAATATTTCCTCCATTAATGATATCCACATTATTAAAATCTGCTTGGTTTAACAAAGTCATCCCACGTATATCATTTCTTGTTCCATTAAATATTTTAATTCCTGTTATTGTTTGGTCTCCTGTTAGTTTTACATTTTGCCCGTCCAACGTATCTACATACCCTTTTGTCGCTCCGTCCGTTGATAATGTCGGTGTTCCAAGGTTGGCTATTTTGCTACTATTACAATCTAGCCCCGAAGCATTTACCCAACCGACTATCGCCCCGTCAATAATGAAACTTATTTTTTTCGCATTTATTTCAAAGTTATAATTTACACCCGTGCCCATATCAAGACATCCGATAGTTCCTATATTGGCCGTGGAGTTAAAAACCACGAATGTTCCCTTTGTCGTCGCATTCGTTGAATTTCCTGTTATTTCAAGACCACTGCTAAATGTCTTAATTCCCGCTATGGTTTGGTTTCCTGTTAGTTTCACATTTTGCCCATCTTTTGTATCTACATAACTTTTATTTGCTCCGTCCGTTGTTGCTGACGGGGTTGCCAAATTCGTTATTTTGTTGTTGTTTAAAGATAGTGTAGTGCCAGTCGCGGTCGCTATTAAAGTATTACCCGCGTATAAATCCACATATGACCCTGTTATTTGTATTGGATAATATGACGCTGTTGCTGTTTTCTGTGCTATAATTGCGCCTATTTTTGTATCAAAGGCTATGCCAATTCCGTCAAAAGAAGCGGGATTTGAACTCCCACTTACTTCTAATGTTGAAGTAAATTTTTTATTTCCTGCTATGGTTTGGTCTCCTGTCAATTTAACCACGGAACTATCAAGAGCCGAAACATCAACACCATCAACTAAATTCACATTCGTTATACTTTGACTTTTCATATCAATACCCGCACTCGCGTTTATTATATTGCTGAATGTCTTCGTCCCTGCTATGGTTTGGTCTCCTGTTAGTTTAACGACCGAAGTGTCAAGGGTGGATACATCAACACCATCAACATTACCGACATTTGTAATAGCAAAACCGCCCATATTTAGTCCGCCCGTCATAGCCGTCGTGCCGTCCTTTGCCAGTTTCGTATCAGTATATGCTTTCGTTGAAGCATCGCCATCATAGAATGGTGCTGGAAGTCCGCTGATTGCTGTTGTGCCGTTAAAATTTAAAACATTACCTGACAATGTTATTCCACCTCCTGTTGTAGAAGCAAGGCCAATGGACGAGCCGACAATAGATAATGGATAACCCGTTGCTCCATCTTGTTCCGCAGAATAAATAGCACCACTATTAGCGTTATAATTGAAAAATAACCTCCCTGTATTTAATGGATTTGAATCCTTTATACCCACATAAGTAGTAAATATTTTATTCCCTGCTATCGTTTGGTCTCCTGTCAATTTAACCACCGAACTATCAAGAGCAGAAACATCAACACCATCAACAAGATTTACATTTGTTATACTCTGCCCGCCCATGTTTAGCGGTTTCAATGATTTTACTTCCGTATTTGAAATGGTAAATACATCGCCTGACCCTCCGCCGAAATAAAATGAATCACCTCCAAATATGAATGGTTTATACGTAATTGTATCTCTATCAATTGAAGTTAATATACCCGCTTTAGAATCGCTATCATATGCCAATTCTATACCTGCCCCGGAAGTTGGCGCTGTATTGCCACTCACTCTGAGCCTATTCGTAGAAAAATTCTTTGCTCCCGTTATTGTTTGGTTGCCTGTGAGTTTAACCACAGAAGCATCAAGCGCCGAAACATCAATACCATCAACATCACCAACATTTGTAATTGTAAATCCACCCATATTTAGTGCTCCCGTCATATTAGCAGTGCCGTCTAATCTCAGAAATGGTGAGTTTGTGTTGCGCCATTGACCCGTGCTATAAATGAGTAATTGATTATCTGCGGGCGTGCCTGTTATGACTACATCCGTTAATTTATCCAGTTCAAAATCGCTTATATAACTTGAATTTAATGTAGCAAATGAAGTATTACCCAACCCGTCCGTTTTTAATACTTGGTTCGCCGTGCCGTCCGCTATTGGTAAATCATATTCGTTATTGATTGACACATAACCAGTATCAGATATCAACAAAGAAGAGTTATTATTTCGCGACGATATTGTTATATCATCTGTCCTTGCTTGTATGGAGTTTGCTTCAATGTGATCGCCATATAATACGCCATCAATTTCTAAATCTTCATCCACTATGACAGAGCCGTAAAAATGGTATGTCCATGGATTGCCTAAATGGTTCATATTTTAGTCCTCTGACTAATTTAATTCTATTATTTTATATAGTGGAATATATATTTGGTCTTAAAAAAATGAATATATTTGGCCGATCGCAGGAGCAACAATCTTTGGATACGGCTACAATCTCCGTCAGCGCCACGCCGACATTAACACGGGTTATTCAAAATGCGTATAATTCTACGGCACTTAGATCCGCCATGACTGGCACTTCATTTACAACTCTGGACACGGCTGGCACTGGTAGCAAAACAATCTCTAATCTTGGAGTTGGTCAATCGGCAATCGTTTCTTTCTCTGGTTGTTTAACAATGGCCGCAAATCCAGTTGGTAATGGGTCTTTTCAATTTCAATTCTATTTTGATGATGGCACGTATGCTTATAGTCTTGATACAGAAATAACTGATTATTTCCCCGCTTTTACTAATGAAGAATATGACTGCTATTGGATTGTTCAAAAAACAACAACAACACAGGTTCTTTTGTCGTGGCAGATTTCGGCTCCCAGTAATGATATAAGTGGGCAGACGGTTAAAAAAACGGGTCGCATTGAAACTTATCCAACTAATAGAGTTTCCGTAACCTGCGCAAGTGGCGCGGACATTTCATTGAATGTTTATTATAAATCAAGAAACGCCAACAAGCCTATTTCGTTCAATCCATCATTTTTCAAAATTAATGTAATGAGAGATATAACACTAACCGCCGATTACATATGAAACCTGTCATAAATATCTTTTAGTGTCGTGAGTTTGCCCTCGTGTTGAGATAAAACATCGCGGAAAAATGTCTTATAATCTAACTTACCATATTTAAGAGTGGGGCGTTGCTCTGGTGGTATGTGGGCGTATCTGCTCTCGTGCCATTTCTTCATATCCTCCTGTAATATGGTGCGGTCTTCCACTTTCATATACAAGAAATTAAACGGGTCTTTTGATAATTTCAAATGTGCCGTTATTATTTCATAGCAACTATATCCGTTCTCGGGCGGATTTCGCTTTGCTTTAATTGGCGTTTTCTTTTCCTTTGGCGATTCCAAAACTGATAATTCTTTTTTTGCTAATTCTTCTCCTACATTAGCCTTGATTTCGGTAATACCAGTCTCCTTCATATCACTTTCTTTAAAAGGCGTAAATTCTTCTATCTCATCAAAAACGACTTTCTTTAATGTATCAACGGGGGGCAATGAAACTTCAACATTATCATCCCGCGGGGGTTGTTCGGGTCTGTATTTTTCATAAAATGCGACGATATCAGTTTTAAGTGATTTGCTTGTTGGTAGTTTAATATCACTACTTAAATGAGTCCATTTTTCTATTTGGCTCAGATAATCTTTTTTAGTTGATGACATGTTATATATAAGCACAACAAAAAAAATCCGTTTTATATTATTTATTTCCAATATTGAAATTCTTCACTATACTCATCTCCTTCTTCATCAACCCCTGAACCAAAATCAAAGTCAAATGTGTTGTCTTTTATGTATTCCCTTATGCTATCTCTGATTGATTGTATATTGATAGAAAACCTGTATTTTCTGTTGTTTTTACCTCCAGATTGTTTTGGTTTATCAACCCCCACATGTTTGAGTTGAGTATAGAAAGCGCCTTTATGATACGTAATTCCACTATCAGAACACCATGATTTATATTTATCGCACAGGTATTGTGCATCCATTTTAATTTCTCTATTTTCAACTTTTTCAAATTTTGCTTCAATAAATTCAATCATGAATTTAATACCCTTTGGAAGATTGTGCATTTTTTGTTCGGTCTTGTATTGAGTTTTATACGCGGTCATAACATTAATCTCCTCATACTTTCTTATAGCAAAATATTCAAAGGCACATCTCATGAAATCATCATTACTTATTTCGTCAAATATTGATTTAAAATAATCCTTATCATCAGCATGTGCTCCACTTAATCTATGTAAGGAATATCGTCTATCACTGCCTTCTATGTATAGTGTGTTTTCGTTGTTAGTATAAAACCAATATCTGGAGAAATGTTTCACTTTGTATTGCTTACTCCCCTTAGGTCCACTATCTCATCTTTTTGGTCTATTTGACTTTTAAGACGATCGCTATTTGTAAAGGCTCCTCCTTTCTCTGGGAGTTCTTCAAACACTTTCAATATTTTATTGGAATACGCTACATTAAACTTTTCCATGTAGCGATTAAAATCTTTAATAACTACATGATTTTGTGTTCCAAGAAGTCGCTCCATAAACTTTGACAACAACCCTTTACCAGTCCCCTGAACGGAATAGAATAAATGGCCTATACCGCGGTTCTTATTTGGCATTTGAATCATGTCCGCTACGTGGTCTAAGAAGTTATTGTATTCCCCTTCGCCTTCAGTAAAGAAGTCTGTTTTCAAATGTTTATACAAATTGCTTTCCTCAAAGTTGTATTTTGTTGAAACACTATCAAATGGTACGTTATCTAACGGGAAGCCCATAAATAAGTTCAATTTATTTGAATACTTATTCGGCACACCCACTCGTTTTAGATACGGGTAAAACATAAAATCATCATACCGTTTTACATTCCGTTTAAATATCTGATTATGGACGAAATCATTTCCAAATTGAGTGTATAACCACTGTTTCGCACTTGGTAATTTCTTCGTTTCTTTACATTCACTGAGTTCTTTTATGTATTCGGGGTTGATTACAAAACATTCATAATCTAATGAAGATTTCATTGTCCCCACATCAACCTGTACATAATATTCGGTCCTTTCTCCCGTTTCTTCGTCAATATCAAGGTTCAATGTCATTGCGCATTGTCCACCACCTCTAGTCACGATATTTATGGATTTTAACCATTCATTTAATCTTTCTAGACTTGCTACATTCGGACCACAATCTTTAACATATACATTATCTATATCGCCAAAGTATTTAAGGCTTGGATATTCAAATGTCGCTACATCATTCGGGATTGTTAAGCAATCGTCCATATCTTTTATTTTAAGGACCATATCAATATTTAATGTATCTTTAATGAATTTGGAACATCCAATCAAATCATATTCTTTTTTTTCCAACATCAACCCGTCAAAACATAGCACACAGGTTTTGGGATTTCCAAAATACGAAATCATCGCTTGTAAGATATTAGTCTCCATATCACATAATAGAGTGTTCATGAAACTGGCTTGATGGTTGAAATTATCACCTTTAACTATTCTCTTTTGTTTAATCCGTTCAAAGTCTTCCAAATAAGTATTTGCAAATTGAGTGTGTAAAGTTGTCATTTCTTGTTTGAAATTGGTCAGAAATTTTGTCTTTTTCGTTAAAGAGTTATAATCTTTGTTGCCGCCATTGATAAGTGCCAGATAAATCTGTTTGGCCTTGTCTCTATCTACGGCTACTTCCCTACCTTCTTCAATCGTCGTAAGTTTCGTTAGTGTATTAATAGCATTGTCTCTATTTTTCACATACGATTTCAAATACTTACACTCAAAATTAAGTTTTTGGCATAAATGTAGCAGAATAACGGGGTGCGCATTAACCATATCAATGTCCACATAATGATCATGTGCTATGGTGTTCCGTATTTTTCTTGGAATGTTCTGAAGTGATAATGACCCAACGGCGCAAAATCTGCCTTTACCATCATTTTGTCTATAAGTAACAACTATCTTGTCATTGAAAGAATTTTGGAGATACTTCTTTAATAGAGTAAAAGGGTCGACTTCATCATACCGTTTCTTCCATACCAATTGTTTTTTGATATCTTCAAAATTATTGGTTATATAAGATAGTTTATTTGAATTAAACCGTTCTTCCTTTGTCAAGAATTTCGTGTCCAAGGCATTCTTAACATCGATGTTCATATTTTTTTGCATTTATTTTTTTTGTTGAATGATAATTCGTGTGTGTCCTTATGGATACTATATATAAGAAAATATATTATCTTTAACATAAAATTAAAATCATTAAGAAAAAAATTAAATAAAAAATAACATCTTTTTGCTTTACATATTTATCAATTTTGGTGTTTTTACTTTCTTAATAAATGTATAGTTCTCGCCTTTTGGATTAGACTTTGTTATGACTTGTATCATTAGTATGTAATATTCTTTTGGTATGACTTGGTTATTCGCGCTATCTTTTAACACTGTTAGTTGATATCTACAATATCTATTATTTCTCCACATTGGATTGTATGTGCCTTTTATATTATCACTTATCTCCTTCGCTATTTTAGTGCTACATTCGTGGTTTCCGTCTGGGATATGAAATATGTAATGTCCTTTTTCGTTAAGATTTATAAATTTCGCGATAATTACTTTAAACTCTGCTCTCCATTTGCTTGCTTCATAACTTTTATAACTGCTTTCAATCTCTTCTCTTTTTTTAAGTTCTAATTCTCTTACTCTAACTTTTTCCATATACTCATCTAATCTTTTTTTAAGTTCTGCTTCTCTTACTCTCATTTCTTCCATATATTCGTCTAGTTTTAATAATCGGTCCCACTCGTTTAGAAAACTATTGATTTGGTCTATTTTTGCTTTTACAATGTCTTGTTCAAGTTCCAACTTAATAGTTTCAATTTCTCTCTTTATGTTGTTTATTCTGGTGGTTTTACTATTATTAGTAATGATATGAGTTCTCCCCTCGCCCTCCATTATCTCTAATTCCTTTTTGACCACTTCACGCGGTGGCTTTTTATCATCACTCCCTCCACATATGATTTTTTCAAGTTCTC
>WBZZ01000200.1:90000-120000 GCA_019918135.1 Paulinella micropora
AATGGCATTACTCTATGTTCCAGTCTGTCAGATATCCTTGGCTTGGAGAGTACGGGCTCAGAGTTCCTTCTACATTAGGTATTGTAGCCGCAGATAGGTAAATATGCGACATTTTCTTATACCCCTATACCGTGACAGTGATGTATAGAAGAGCTATATCTCTTTAAGATGTAGTTATATCCGTTTTATTTATATACTTTTGAGCCGGTTGAAAACGATAATATTACTATTCGTAACTTGCCGGTCACGTGACTCAGCCTAGTACTTTTTTAAGCAGTATAATATTATCGTTAGGGGTGACACTAGGAAAATGCCTCTCTTTTTCCTTTTTGTTGCTTGGCTCTGACAGTCTCCTACATTTTCCGCCATACTGGTTTCCTCTCTTTGTAGAGGAGGAAGATTAGGTTATTTTCAGAGTGCTGTGGAATTGGAGGGATAAATACCCCGGCTTGCATTAAATAATATATTTTGATTGTAAGCGACAAACGTGGAGTCCCAGCCTAGATTTTTGTATCCTCCAAATTTCATTTCAGCAATTTGAAAAAAGCCACTCCCCTAAGTAAAGTAAGAAGGAAAGTGTAGGAAAGGAGTTGGGGAGGTGTTAGAAGCTTGCAGTGCACAAAAACAATAGTGAAATCTTGCACAGAGGCCCACAAAGCGGCACAGCAAGACACTCGTTGTGTGTACGATTTTGACACCTCAAGCAGTGTGTTTGGAGTGTGTATGGGGCATAGAAAGTGTACTCAGTGGGACAGAAACATTAGGGGGCTCAGTAGTTTGATTGTCGACACATTGTCGAGCCAGAGGAGCGCTTAACAAACACACACAAGGAGAGGGAAAACACCCTCCTATCAGTTCTGTCAACACTCCTACACGTATACCTACACATACTCCTCACGAGGAGAATAACCAACAATTACACGCTCTAACTCTTGTTTGTACTGCCACAAACACGTAACACACACAAACGTTGTTGACTCGTCAACACGTGCAAAGAGGCAGAAGAAAACAAACAAACAACACACATACAGAATCCTATTCCTTTGGCATAAAACCTGTTTATACAAACAACACCCATCCCACACCAAAGAAGGTAGCCATCTTTCAAAGGGGTGGTAGGCCAGTCTATTAAGATATAGGCCGGGGGAATTGAGGGTAAATTGAAGACAGGGAGGCTAAAAAGGAGTGTGTTTTGGGAACAATTTTTATTTTTGTTCACAAACAACGAAACACACACCTCACATCACACTCAAACGCTCCAAACGTGTTGTGTGGTGTCATATAGGTCAGCAAGGATAAGAACTCGGATACCGAGTGGCTTCCAAGACAATTGACAACAAGTGTGTGAAGAGTCTACAGCACTCGGTACATACACGACAACACTTACAAACCTACCTACCACAATCCGACAAGACAAACGAAGGTTGTTCTTTGAGTGGGAAAAAGACTCCTTCTTGAAAAAGGGAAAGAATAAGGTGATCCATTGGGCAGAGCCCAGAAGGAAGCATCAAAACCTTTTTGTACTTTTTCGGTTGTGTCATCAGAAAGGTGGTTACAGAGTTGCAGGAAATTTTTTGTGTATTGCCAGGGTGCACACGTACACATCGTCTGGCTTGGCAGAAGGAGCAGCAAGGCTTCCCCCGACAGAGGGGGAGGGTGAGTCCACCAATCCCTTGACTGTTATCTGTTGCTTGTGGTGTTGGGTGTGAGTTGGTTGTTGTGTTGTATAACATCGTGCTTGACACAAGCATTGACGACACAGTGAACAGAACACACGACAACATAAAAACAAACATAACAGCACACTCACACACACGAGAACATACGACTCTGCTCGTCTCGACCCCTCAGGGGCACACTGAAAATTGCGTGGATAGGCTCTACAACGATATCATCCATTGACATGTCTGAGGACGCAGACGGTAACGACACGCCCGCCACAGGCGGCGGTTTTACCACTCCCGCAAGGGGACGAGGCAGAGCACAGGAGGAACCTGTCCCTCGCTCCCCATGGAGAGGAACCGACAATGTGCTGGTAATTCCGGCTCGCGCAATTCAAACTTGCAGCCAGTTCGTTTTCACTCATGGTTTCTTGGGCCGCCGTACCCGGCGCTACAGTATATAAAGTCGCATACAAACTGCAAACTGACACAAACTGGACTGCTGAAGCAGCGATAGTAACGAGCCCTCCCCACTTTATCGATGGGCTGTCATCAGATTCCACTTATGTAGACGGTGTTTACAGCGGGAGCGAGAGCGGTGCTTTTTCATCTAGCGCTTCTACAGCAACCGGCCATACGCCGGCTTGTGAGTGCGTTCCAGGCGCGGGCCTGTGCTGCCAAATGGATTGCGCTTTGCACCCGCTGGCACGATATGCCGACAGGCCACTTCGCCCTGTGATGTAGAAGAGAGCTGCTCCGGCGAAGACTGGGGCTGTCCAGACGACGAGTATCAGCCAGATGGCACTCCTTGCAGCGATGATGGTTGCACCTGGACGGAAATTGCACAGGCCTCGCAAAAGATGTTGCCATCGCCTTTTGCCACAGTATTGTGCATCAGAGATTCTGATTGACTTATTTATGTATGCTATACTGTGTATCTTTGTATGTCTGTAATGAATAGTAATTTGCAATAGGATGTATATTAATTTGTGTCTGTGTTTTTACGTGTGTAAATGTGCCTGTAAATATGTCAGCTGTGATTGCCTAGGGCTGTCTATTCTTTTTGCTCTTATTGAGATACCCGGGCCCCTAACCCTCTTCTCTCTCGCTCCGTTTCTGTGTAGTGGGCTTTTGCATTCCACAAAATCTTTGCACCTTCTGCTCTAGTTTCTTTTTGATTGCACGCACTGCCATACATGTATTCTACAATATAGCGTGATATGTTGCACTGGCGGTTTCTAGGCGAATGGATTTGTGAATAAGGACCGATACCGAGGCCCAGCCGAGGGATGGCCAGGCAACCCTTCAGATGACAAGGAACATGGGACAAACCTAAACGACAATTCGATGCATCTTTTCCCGAATAACATGTATGACGAGGCGACTTGGTACAGGTGTATGTTCAAGGAGCCCTCGATACAAGGGGCTATTGGACTAATGCATTTGTTCAATCCGAGCCTCACTGCAAATGGTACCGCTACCATACATCATGTTATGGACCTCTACAGGGTTCTAGCCACCGTGCGTGACTCCTTATTAGACGAGGCGTGGCAGATAAACCACCAAAAATATCCAGCTTTGCTGAATACCCTATTCGTCGAGAAAAAGGATCTACAACCCTCTCTCACTTTTCCTTTCACGCAAGACCCAGATAAAGAACTAGCTATAGACACAGTGGCCCAACTCGGCAGGGTTGCTAGTTTTTATCTCGGAGATACAAGCGTAGAATATTGTATCAGCACGAAACCTAAGTGCTGTGGTGGCAATTTGGAATCTCACCCTCACAGAGCACAAGAGCTGGAAAGGCGGTGGAAAAGAAAATCACTCCCCATCCGGCAGTAAAGCTCTACTGGTGCAATTTCCTCGCCATGTGCGAGTTGGTTGCACAGACCATCAGTGACATCCTCCGAATTTGCTTAGCGAACGAGGTTCATGTCACATATGGCAATGATGGCAGAGCAACTGTCGTCCCAGAGGGAACGACATTTGTATTCTTTCACAGGACGTGATTGTCCCGCCCCCGGGAAACAGCGGGGGTGGCGGACACAACCGACCTCCAAATACCACTGAACAAAAGACTGCGAATGACAAGTTGGTCGAACGAGCTCTGACTCGGCTTGACAAGGCCACAACTTTCGACTATGGCAAGTATAAGCCGCAAGTTAATATCGATTATGGCGAGGGTATTTTGCTTTTATTGGGCTACACGTCTCTAGACAGTACGATCGGGCAGTTCAGCCTGACAGCTGCCGACACGAAACAGATCTTAGCCAATAAAGCCAGTCGGTGGGCCTCCCAAGACTTGTTAACGCACAAATTGCCCCAATGGGATGAAAAAAAAGCAGGGAAATTGATCCAAGGGGGACACTTGAAGCCTCCTATGCGACCACATTACCTGCTTGAACAATTCGTCGAGCCAATTGGGGTTTCATGTGCGACTCTGTTATAGTCGCCGACCTTGTGTCGGCAATGGCACAACGAATGTGGGAAGCCGATGTACCCCACAACGAACTCGTGGACCTTCCACAAAAGTTGATCACGCCCCTTGTTCGTGCTGATATGGCGATGTTACTAGTGGCGGTCCTTAAGGGTATCGCTAGAGCATCGACTACCAAACTTTAAGGTCGAACAACAGGGGAGAGATACATTTGCAACGTCTTGTCACAGGCACAAGATGCCGATGACCGCGCATTCTCGCTTCAGAGTTTTCGCGTTGACCGATTGGTCGAAGTATCCGCGTGGGATGCAACTTTTGTGAAGAAGATATTCGGCCCGAAATCTGACAAGGACGAACGTATGCGGAGAGCAAACATTCTGCTGCAAGCAATGCAGGCTTTAGGATTGTCGTTGCCGGACCATCAGGCCAAGGCGAACGAACCACAGTTCGACATACTGTCCTTCGTCACATCCACCTCATGGGGAGACCACTCGTAAAGGGGTCCAGCTCCTATCAGAGATCCCCCTCGAGTTCACCTAACCCATACTGGTCATCGTCGTCGAGCTCATCGAGCTCCTCGAACCCGTATTGGAGCCAGGGGCCGCGACATTCCCCAAACCCATACACATCTACATCTTCTCCAGCGGGGGCTAGCCCTAACCCATATGCCCAACAATCTACTTCGGGGTTTCATTCTCCACCGGTGGGCTTGACATCGCCACCTCATACTCATCAGGCACCACAGTTCACCATGCCCATCTACTCACCACCGCCCTTACCACCCCCCATGTTACCTCCCGCACCACCGCCGGTTAGCCAGACACAAGGGCCCCGCCCCCACTTCAGCCGGCGACAAAGAAAAAGAAAACACGTACAACCCCGCGGCAAACCAATCAACCTCTCAGCTCATTAGCCATCGACCCTGGTCCGGCTGGTTGCCCGTACGGGGTACAGAGGTTAGACGACCTTGGCAACCCGCCAACGGTCAAGTCTAATACTTTGTGTGATTATTTTCACCACGCACTGGCTTTTAACTGCTTACCAGAACGTCGATTTTGGGTATGGCGCTGCCTCATGGGCAAGTCGTGTCAACGATGGCACACATTCCCGGGCACCCCACAGCACCCAATAGCGATGAGGCGGTACATACGCAGATACAAGGCGGGAGAGTCGAAGGTCAAAAGGCCGGAAGATGGCGATTGGGTTCCCTGCCCGAAACAGCAGGCACACATGAACTTGCCATTCCCGGACGTTGACGAACACGGACGGGTCTCTCTGATGCCAAACGGGTACGTGGCGAGTTGGTGCGCCGCCTTCGATGCGGAAGCCGAAATGCTCAAAAGCCAATTCCCGGCGGCGGACAAGTTCGCGGCATTCATGCCCGGGCAGGAGACACTCCTGAGCCAGATGGGTAAGCCCACAGCACGCAAACGCAAATGCAAACGCAAGCAACACGTCACATGTGTTGTGCAGGCCAAGGCCAGCCAGCAGGACACAAGTCTTACAAGAAGCGCAAAATCAAGTCCTAGACAATCAACGGAAAGGACACACCCCGGGGCACGTAAGCGGGTGCGTTTTGCACACTCGTTGGAAACGATAGCCACCGCAGAGGGTGATGGACTAGTTGTCGGGACAGGCGCAGTAGTAACAGCAACACTAGTTAATGAGGTGACGGTAACGGAGGCCACACCAACGCCAGGTCAGGTGACACAAGCCGATATCGAGTCACCGACGGCTAGGGTTGCTGTGTCCCCACCCGCACCAGTAGTAGATAAGACAATAAGAATGGAGGCTACACCAACGCCAGGTCAGGTGACACAAGTCAGTATCGAGTCACCGACGGCTAGGGTTGCTGTGCTCCCTTCTACACCACAAGTAGATAGTATTACGGGGGTCACAGACCCCTCGATCACAGTCAATAGTACTGCTACGGCAGGGGTGAGCGAAGAGATAACAGAGGGGCACAACAGTAGTCGTGGCCGTACACCTTCACCTGAGGTGACGACCTTCCGCAACAATGTACAGGCGGGCCCTCACCCATCTCCACCCGAAGACGATGTCGCACAGGCGGCTAGTGAGGATGATGGCAAAATGGACGGGCTAAGTTGCCGTGTCCGCACAGCGAACACCTGCGTAAGCAAGGCAGGTTCCATCCCAGTCGCCTCACTACAGAAAACAGCCCTTTTTGAGAACAAGGTGATTAACATTAAAGCCAGGGCAAAACAACAAATAGCACCTCAAAGGTCTTTGCTTGGTCGTGATGTTCGACTAGCCCCGGAAATGGTGGCCGGTTCCGATATTAATCACCCGAATATACCGCATATTGACCACGCCTTCCCCCCACACAGACAACATGTATACTGCATCACCATTCACAGCACAAAACCCTGTAGTGCTCCAGGGCCCGCGGGATGGCCCAAGCGTTGCTCCGGCGGTTATCAGCCAGATGGGATTAACGCCCTTGGTGGACCCGGACAAGCTTTAAACTTGGCGATGCCCAACGGCGGAGGGCGCGCAGGTATGCTGAGATGGAGCTGCAACAAGCACTCATCTCGACAGCCGAACCCCAGGACCTCCCTGCAGCGGAGGCAAGGGACATGAGCTACACCCGTCTATATTGGCGAGAGCTCAACGCCCACCTGGACACCGGTAACGATAGCATGGCACAAATCACATTCGCGGGAAAAAGATTTATAGATAAATTCGGAAAGTTATTCGATTTCACGCGCGAGGGAAAGCTCGGATATATCCGAGGTGCTAACGACGGACGAAGTGCGATCATTGGTCGTATTCCGTTGACGGTGGAATTCCCGACTGGCATGACATACACAATACACGTCTTGGTGGTACCAGATTTCCCGGGAACAATAGTGCTGGGTAAACCTGATCTGAAGATGATGGAAGCTCAGCTTCTATTAGGGCAGGATGTCATTAAGTATGGAAGGTGCCGACACGTGGCGGAATACCCCATACTTAACCCTAGTCCAGAACGTCCGATAGATCACCCGTATAGGGGGAGAGCGCGGGTGACCTTGATCCCACCCGCACCCCCCATACCGCATGATATACGGACACAGCAGCTTGTTACGCCCGCTGGCACAGCATGGGTATACACGAATGTTTATGTCCCGGAGCTGACCGGCCCATGGGCGGGCTTCGAGGATTTAGCAGCTGAGCGCGAGGCCCATATCTTGCTGCTACGGAAGCAGGACCAATCATGGCACGGCTTTGACCAAACCTACCTATATGGGGGTGGACAGAAACAGCCACATGAATTCATAAGGGTCAAATCGAGCTTGGTTTTCCATGCATCTAAACGCCTCACAGAGGACGATAATGTGATGGAAAAGTTAAAACTATGGTAAAAGGGATCGGAGCCCATACAGCCCGAGAACCTGTCGAAGGTGCCGAAACTCCTGGCTGACAGGTTGGATCGGAGCAAAGACATCACCATTATACTCCCGATACACCCCACCGTGATGTGGTGGAGGGATGTGTTCGATAGGATGGTCGATGACCCCATACCGATACCCAGTCGACAGGCTGAACCACTCATGGCATTCCGATTGGGATCAAGGCAGGATGGTCTGGCATATAGAACCAAACTACTGACCCGAAAGGTTGATGACATTCGGGAGATTGCCTTTCAGATTTTCCGGGGTTCTTTCACAAGTCGGCAGCGAAGCAATACGCCGATATGTTAGCAGAACTTTAGGAATTTGCAACTTGGGACAACCAGTCCACCACGCGATACCCCGGTAGGGACGCGAAGGATGAGGTTGAGGATCCGGACTGATCTTAGAATACCCGGATGACCCGAGAGACCAGAAACCGGTCGAAGAGATCATCGACGAAGTCGTGGCGCGACAGTCAGGGTCACCAGACTTTGTTCGGGATCTCAAGGCTCAATTTCTGCAGAATAAGACACTTTTCGGACCCCTTTAGCAGGCGGAGTGACACACACTGCTGCTAAGATAGAGCGACAAGTGGGACAGACGATGCCTCGCCTCCGCGGATCGCGCCTCAGTTATAAGGAAGAGCAGATCTGTGAGGAAATGATCCAAGACATGTTGGCTAAACGGCTAATAGAACCGTCATGGTCGGAGTACCGATCACCGGTTCGGCTCGTGCCAAAGCCGGATGGCAAACAGCGATTTTGTATCAATTACACGAGGCTCAATAAGATCATCAAGAGCGTTGAGGCACCAATCCCCCGTATGCGGGATGGCCTCAACCGACTCCGAGATGCTAAGTTCTTTACAAAGCTAGACCTGAAAAATGGATTCTGGAACATCCCTTTGGATGTGGAGAGTCGGGCACTGACGGGATCCGAATTACGGTGATCCGAAGTTCACCGAAACTTACGGACATACTAACCAGTATAGCTTTTGTTACATCGATGATATCGTCATTTATTCAAAGACAGAGGCGGAGCACCCGGTTCACGTGTCGAACATCTTGAGACGCCTAGAAGCCTTCGGCCTCAGGTTGAACCTAGAGAAGTGTTCGTTCGCTAAGGACCACATGTCATCGACTATCTAGAGTACAGAGTCAAGGATGGGGTAATAGTGTTGAAGCCGGAGAAGCGGGACGCTATCCGTTCCCTTCCACGCCCAAACACACGCACAGCGCTGCATTCCTTCTTCTGTATGGCACAGGTGTACTCGGAATTTATTCCGAACTTCCAGGACTTTGTCAAACCATTACGGGACTTCTGCCTTCACGGTGACCCGGATGGCGAATGGCCGCCAAAGGCGGCGGAGGTATACACAAAGCTGAAGGATGCATTGACGAGACCCCCTCACAGAGGGCGGATTGGTATTGGTTCTCCCCGACTTTGAGAAGCGTTTTGTTGTAGCAACCGACACGTCGAAGTAAGCGGTATGGGCTGTCTTACAACAATACGATTCTGACCACAAACAGTTGAGACCGATCATGTTCGTCAGCAAGAAGTTGACGCCCGAACAAGTCAACTACTGTACCAGACAACGCGAAGCATTGGCGATTGTTTGGGCGTTCAGTCGGCTGAGGGAGTACTTATGGGGTGCTCCGAACATATTGGTTCAAACAGATCATGCAAACCTTAGATGGCTCATGACCGAGAACATACGGGACGACTGGCTCGATGGCAGTCGGAGTTGGCCTTGTATGATTTCACCATCGAGTACATTAAAGGTAAAGAAAATACGGTTCCAGATATCCTATCACGGATGCCTCGGGTGAAAGGCTCCGTAGGCGATGGATTAGATCGCTTTGCCTTAGAAACGCCCACGGCCTGCCTAGTCGGATGGACAGCCGATGATGACTGGACGGCCACGGAGCATACAGCAGATTTCAAAGACACGTTGCCGGCGGGGATGGCACATGGCCACCAACGCGCAAAGCTGGACACATGGATATAGACCTGATTCTCAAGCTGAACTGTTGGACCAGCTGCAATGCATACGTCGAGTGTGCTGCGCACAATACGAAGCTGAAGACTGACAAGACCTGCTGGAGGAGATCGACACACAGTCGGACATCCTTAGCGAGGGGGATATAAAGCCGGGTCAGACTCATGAACACGAACACTCCTTTAACGCTTTTTTCGCGGACAAGACGCAGTCGTTCTGGGTACCCCAGCATGTTCACCCTTCACGGTCGGCGATTATCGCGGCTGCTGAGCAAACACACCGAACAGGGGGGCCTATAAGCCTAGTCACCAGTGCTCTCCAGTTGGATGACATGGATATGACGGTGGCGAGCCCCGAGGTGTTTGGTCAGTTGGCCAAGAGCTCCAAGGAATGGGGCCCCTTCATTGCTCACGCTATTGATCCGATAGCACATCCCGAGACAAGAGAAATAAGAGCCCATAAGAAAACGATGACCTGGCATGATAACCTCCTGTGGTATAAGGGGGCAGGCGGTAAGTGGGAAAAGACGCCTTCAAAGTGGACACTGTGGGTACCAACCCAGTTACGCAAGGCGATCCTTTTAGCAACTCACCGCTCTACTCTCAACTCACATACGGGAAGGGATAAAATGTCTTGGTTCATTTCACGCAGGTTTTGGTGGCATGGCATGCAGAAATCCATTGTTGACGCAGTCGACTCATGCGAACACTGCAAGCAAACCAAAACCCCACACAACAACGCTCAGAGAGGCCTCTAGGTGAATACAAGCTTGTTGAGAACCTATTTGAAACTTTGCATGTTGATTACGTAGGACCGCTACCGCGAGCGGAGACCCACATTTATCGGTACATCCTGACAGCCATAGACCGCTTCTCGAATTATGTGTTCGCGGTACCAGGTGTGGAAAATGATGCGGAATCGACATGCGAGGCCCTGGTCGACCATGTCTTCCGATATACCGGAGTGCCGAATATGCGTACAGCGATGGGGGGATCGGAGTTTACAAACGAACTCTCCGCTCGGCTGTCCACAGTGTGGGGCTTTAAGTGGAAATACGTAATGGCATATTCACCAGAGAGCAACGACAAAATCGAGAGGGTCCATAGACCGCTCAAGGCCGCGCTCCAGCAGTATTGTCGCGATAATCAGCACATATGGCATAAGGCCTTGCAGTCTTTTGTGTTCTCCATGAACAACACCGCATCGAGGGCATTGGGCGGAAAAGCCACGGGCGCTTCCCCCAATCTCCTGGTATACGGACAGCACCTGAGGATTCCGGATGAGTTGGTATTACCAAACCCTACGGAAGGGGGCTTCTTAGAGCATGATGAGCTGATGGCCTGTCGCCTACGAGTCATGGCGGAAGCCAGACACTACGTCATGAAGGCACGGGAGGCCGAAGAGGCTCACAAACAAAACCAGCAGACGCCGAACAAAGTCAAGTATGAGTCGGGGGAATACCATAAAGGGGACTTAGTCTTCCTGTACGTACCCCAGGTACCCAACTTGGTTAGCATCAAACTCTTCCCGATGTGGCAAGGCCCTTACACTGTTGTAAAACAAGTAGGTGCTTTGACATACCGAATACAGGCACAGGTTAAGACGCTAGTAGTACATGTACGGCGGCTGATGCGTTTTGACCCCATGCTGGATCGTAACGAAACGATGACGGAGGCAGTACAGAAGCTGGAACACAGTTTAAGGCCGCCGCCCAAGCGCCGAGACAAGACGGCCGAGGCGAAGAAGAACCCGATACAACCCTTGCCGGCCGTAGCCGAGGGGAATGATACGAATAATAACGAAGCCGAAGAAGTCGCGGCTAAACAAGCCGACGCTTCCGAGGGGGACGTTATCGCGCCAGGGCACCAACCACCTGCAGTCGGAACAGGAGGAGAAGGTTGAACCGGTGCCGAGACGCCCACCAGCTGAATCAAAGCTGAGGTCGGCCGACGACGTGAAAACCATGCACTGGCACGTCGGAAAGATATACCTTCTTCGGCCACCAGAGGCACATGTCGGTGACGACTGCCTCAACGATTTCTTCCTCATGAAAGTGAGAGAATGGGAGCCGCAGACTCGAGTCACGCGCGCAAGCAAGGCAATCAATGCCGAGCCGCCCATACTGCAGTTCTATCGATCACACCAGGACCTCGACGAGCCGGAATCACGGACTTTTTATCCGGTGTACCGCGACTCTAACCAAGTCGAAACGTTCTGGAAAGGCATCACGGATAAGTCCGAAGGCTACACGCCGTGGCAAATACAGGCGTGGCCTAGGATGGTGCTGGATTACCCATTCGATCTACAGCACGGTCAAATCCCCCTACGGGTGTGGGATGAAATAGCAGCCGAGGGCATAGCGACCCATTTCATCGGGGCACCACCGCCAGGCAAATATAAGAAAGCCAAATCGGGACAGGCGAAAAGACGCAAGCTCGCTTAGCCCAGCATGCCATGTGACACCTCACAAGCATAGTTAACGCGGGTAGTATGCGAGATCCAAAGGCCAATACTGGATAGCAACAGTAAGAAACTAGCCATAGGAAAGGGACACGGCTTTGGACTCCATATCTGTTAAAATACTACCTAAGTCCATTCTTCTTAGAGATAGCAAAAGAGAGCCTAACATGACATGATACACGGGAAAAGACCCTGCCTTACCCTCCGTGAGGTGCGACGGCCCTGAAGGTATCTTGACGGGCTAGTAGTTGGTGTTCCACCAGGGGTCGGAATAGCTTCGGGCTAACCATGTTGACGCGCAGCAATGCCTGTTGATATGGTTGGCATTTCACGTTATACCCACCTCCTCTCGAGTTGCACACCCGCCTCCCGCGGCAATTGCATGAGTGGTGTATGATAAGTTATTCCCCACAGAGTGTCTTAGATATTATGCTCGCTCTTGTTTGCTCTTTGTTTGGATGGAAGGGGCTATAAGGCACCCGACGGCCCTACGTATACACATAAGCATATCTATACCACTAAGAAATATAACACGTCCCTATTTACATACCACCGCAAATTGCGCAGTACGGCGAGGGTGGAACGCGCGGACAGCAAAGATGACCGGGGCACGGGTAATCACGCTGTTGACCAGCGTTTGGAAACGAGCAGAGAGTCGAACATCGACACGAGAACAACACACACATTGCACATTGCTCGGTGTGCTTGGGCTGACATACAGATATATATATAAACGAACTCACAGACATATACGTGATATAGGCACCTGGCGGTGTATGCTTGGCACCGAACAGCTGGTGGAGCAGTATTTGGGATTCCTCCTGGCATGCGTGGCTTTGGTCCTGGTGATACTGATAGTACACCTGGGATTACAGGCGATCGCGGGAGAATGGCAACGGCTCCCTCCATCCTCGCGGGATAGTCCGGCGGGAACGACCCCTGCATTTAGCCCGGTGGCGGACCGGCGTCGCAAAGCGGAGCAACTGGACGAACCAGACCCATCTGAGGCAGCAAACTTCAGGTGTGGTCACATACATAACTCATCAAAGGGGACACCCCACATCACAATGACCACTCCGAGCAGTGGCGCAAACAACCTTGCAAGCAAGGACGCACAGGGAAACGAAACTCTGCAGTGCAACCTTGGCGGTCCCAATACACCGCTCACACCCGCTCGACCTTCAGGTGGCACGACTCAGGCTAGTGTTGTGACCACACCGAAATCCCAACGAGGAAAAGCTGAAGTCGAGTCGGAGATGTTGACGACCCCTATGAAGTCATCGGCTGACGAGGGGGAGGCACAGACTGAGGACAGCAGTACACCTGCATCGCAACACACCGATGAGGACGTCGACCCCGAAGGGTTAAACACCCCTCCGCACCCGGAATGTGGGTGGATCCCAGAGGAAGACGAGAGCCTATATTACGGCGAAGAATTTATGCACCTCACGCGGTTGGAAAAGAGGGAGGAAGCATGCTTGAAATACTGGGAGAAAATCGGGGATGAGGATAGACTCAAGCCCGACGCTTACAGTGACAAACTGAACCCGTCCGAAGAGAAGCGGCCCGATGAGCGGCCACGGCCCACGGATCCGGCGTACCAGCACCACCGCTGCCCACCACCGGAGCCGACGACACATTGGGGCAGGGACGAAGTATTCTCCGCGTACTTCCATGCCTCCGATAATACATTCGGAGTATACGGACCGATCGACCGTCCGATATACGCATATTCGGAACGGGGTCCGGTACCACCACGAACGTGGAGGGTCGTAGCACCCGGAGTACGTAGGCCATATCGCATCGACACGGAAACGATGTTGAGAGGTATGGATCTACACCTGAACCAAGACCCAGATCGGGAAAGGGAGGAGTATCAGAAACCGGTGCGCTACGCGTATGACCCACTGTCGCGCAGAGTACACCGGATCTACCCACCTTACCCAGATATCACGGATGCGGAGCTCAGGCTGCGGCTACAATTCCCGGCGCTCGCACACACAACCAACGAACGAACGTTCCCGTTCACACCGTCTAAGGAGCCGTACCGTATACGATTGGTGGGCAACCAGGTTAATTGGGTCCCAGACCCGCACTTGTTTGAGACAAACCCTCGCAAGATTAACCTGCCGCCACCAAAGCCTCCATTCAACGAACGGGGCTTCTCGGACTACCTTGACAAAGCGAGGTACGAGCCCACCGAACAGGACAATGTCCTGAGGATGCAGTGTGAAGATAGATAGAAAGATAGATAGAAAGATAGACAGAAAGCTAGATAGAAAGCTAGATAGAAAGCTAGATAGAAGGCTAGATAGAAAGATATTTAAATGGGTAGATAGATAGGTAGATAGGTAGAAAGATAGGTAGATAGGTAGAAAGATAGGTAGATAGGTAGAAAGATAGGTGGATAGGTAGAAAGATAGATAGAAAGATAGATAGAAAGATAATCTATCTGTTTTGTTTACCAACTTCTAAGTTGAACCAACAATCTTTCCATCTTTCTATCTTCTATCTTTCTGTCTATCTTTCTACCTATCTTTCTATCTTCCTATCTATCTTCCTATCTATCTTTCAATCTATCTTTCTATCTATCTTTCTATCTGTCCTTTATCTTTCTTTATATCATCTTTCTATTTATCTTTCTATCTATCTTTCTATCATTCTGTCTATCTTTCTACCTATCATTCTATCTATCTTTCTATCTATCTTTCTATGATAACTGGTGATGAATATAGATAGAGGAGAGAGAGAGAGAGAGAAAGAAAGAAACAGAGAGAGAGAGAGACAGAGAGGAAAGAAAATCGATAGAGACAATATTGCAGATCGTTTGGACTAGCATGTTGATGGCTAGACGGATAGTGTACGCAACTTCCTATTACTCACGGACAAGTTTGTTCAATCTTGCCCTCGCTGTGAGGTGAAATCCCCAATATTGATGTTACCTGCAGAATGCTCAAAGTAGCATTCTTGTGTACTCTGATCGACTTGTTTACTAGGTAACGTGACTTTGCAGTCCATATCCGATCTTCGGGGGGGGCTACTTGCTGTGATATCGCTTGAAATCCACTGGTACGGGTCGCCTGAGGTTTACAAACAAACTAATACTGTCACGTTGATTGCAATAATAAACTTATTATACTCGTGTTATAGAGCTTTGGAATTATATATAATAGTAAAGAAAGGTCTTTTAATCTTGCGTGGGTTTGAAATAAATAAGCAGCAGCTCCTTTCTACCCTTCTTGGAGTAATAAGGTTGCCACATAAACACAACTTGAACACGTTTCATGGGAAAGACCAATCACAATCAAATGAAAAAAGTCGCCCTCCCTCTCTCTCTGTCCCCCCCCCCCCCCCTTTCACTGCCCCTGTTGAATAGGTAACAGGATGTGAATATATATCATCTCTCATAAGAAATACCTGTGCAGTTGAGGCCGTCGCCAGTGTAGCCCTGTTAGCACTCGCAGGCATAGCTGCTGCTGGTATTGGAGCAGGTGGCCAGCGTGTGGCAGTTGTGAGCGCCCGTGGCACATTTGCCGTCGTCAACTAGCATCCAGCAAGGCCATAGCCCATAAAAACGCATGCAAACAACGCTACACAAGAAGCAAATTTACCACAGAACCGGGGCCCTGAAATTCTGTCAGATTTACTCCCTCGGCCTGTGGCTGAGAATTTCAGCCAGCATTTGCCTAAGCTTGGTTGCCATGACCAATAATAGCACACTTTTTCTGCTTTGCAGAGAGCTTGGCAAGCAAGCCAACTCTGGATCCCTGGTCGGGGTTGGTTTGGTAGATCATCTCCATAGTAGTCGATGTTAACTTCTTCACACGAAACTAAAGTCAACAACAGACAAAAACTGTATATACGTGCATAAACAAGGTCAAAGGTCAGAAAGATAATATGGCCAAAGATTACATAAGATAAGATGAAGTAACGTAGTTCTAAGACATAAGGTAAGGTAAGGTGAGTATGACAAAATAAGATAAATTAAGTCGATAGAGAGCTCACATGGGATAAGACGAGATACGATCAAATAAAGCAATAGGAAAGCTATGAAAGATAAGAAAAAATAACAGGAAACAAAGAATGACTACATGAAAGAATGAAAATAAATGGACAGAGCAAGGATTCCCAATAGAAGAGAACAGGGACAAACATTAGGAGAGGATTCGGCAAGCAACATAGATACGTCGATTTCTAAATCGGGAAGAAAATGGGGCAATAGAATAATAGGTACTAAAAGCTGGTATATATTCTTGTGAATAGGGTATAGATAGATAGATAGCTCTATAGATACTACTAGAGATATGTTTAATATGTTTAATCTGTGGGCGTGGCGTAGCTTAAAAAGCGACTGCCTCCTTTACTACCCCCGAGCAAGAACTCTCAGCACTTCAGCCGCGCACCAACCACGGTGCGCTGCCTGTGCCCAGTTCCAGCCGAAAGGTAGCCGAGCCCTTTTGAACTGTACAGAACAACCACTAAAACACTCCCCCAGGGGCGTGTGCCATAAGGAGATGATGGCACGATCAAGCCGAGGTTTCAGGAGTTCACGCTCGTTGTGACTTACCTTCTACAATCCCGAGTTCATCAACCCTTTGCATCACGGCCCCGGTCGGGAGATGGTCGCCTGTTTAGCCCTTGCGCTGCGCGCGATTAACGGCGGACACAAAACCGTCGTTATAGAGGGTTTGGGTAGGCCGGAGCACTGAGCAGAACGCCCTCTACATCCCCCCCGTGATACTACTAGAGATAGATGGATAGATATATAGAATGGTAGGTAGATTGATAGATAGACATTAAAAAAAAAAAAAAAAATCCAACATAGCGCAAGGGGAAACCCGCCTCAAGCCAAACAAATTTCATGAGCACCTAATCTTCCATCCCCCAAACGCCAACCTTGGCAAGAAAATAGCTGTATTCGTTGCAACTGAGAAGAAAGCCAAGAAAGAGAAGAGCACGCGCAAAAAAAGAAAGACAACAACGCCGAAATACAAGTTTGAAGCAGAAACAACAGCAAAAACAAATGGCAACAATTGCATGTGTAACTGAGTTCAAAGGGAAGCCAGCACTGGCTGCACGAAGCAATCGAAGGATCGGCGTCCGCATATGTTGAACAAGCTAAGCACACAGCGCCAAATAACTGTACGTGCCTCTACTTTGGATCGAACCTCGATATTGACTTTGCATTACAAGTATACGCAGTGCATAACAGACAGGCACGAGAGATATAAACACAAAAAGAGAAAAGAAAAGCAAGAACGAGATATAATAATAATAATAATAATAATAATAACAATAATAAAAATAATAATAATAATAATAATAATAATAGACTTATCAGTCAATTGGCCTTTGATCCTGTCGGACATGTGCCTCCATTGGTAGCACGGGACCGTTCGGTGACGCGGCTCCGCTCCAAAGACTCGACTGGCAGTGCAATGTGCAAATGAGCGTGCTGTGCATGTGCAAGTGGGTGCAAGGAGTGAGAGGAGTTATCTGCCGAGAAGAAGTCCGCGACGCTGCGCTGACCTCCACCTACAACAGATCTAGCCAGACATTCTACCTGACTAGGCCTTCCCCTCCTTCTACCCACCTCCTGAACGACCGTGAGGTCGATCACCTCCTCCTCCTCCTCCGCCCCCTCTGCCTCCCTGGTCTGCGCCTCCAACTCCTCCCACTCCTTCCAGATGGTGGCAACAAACCTTCCTAACTCCTCCTCCACCTCTTCTGGGACAGGGATAAACAAAACGCCGAGCATCGCCGCCATCTTTTCATCCTCCCCCTTCAGCCATTCCTCTTTGAAGAGCCTCATCTCCTCCTCTGCCTCCCGCAGTTCCCTGTGATAAAGCCCTCCTCGATTCAGCACGAGGGGCTGTCGGGCTTGCGCCTCATCGATAAACTTAAACAGTGCCTCACGAGAGCTCGCAAACGTTGGGCAATGCAGCAGGAAGTGACGTAACGACTCGTTAACCTCAGTGCCACACAAGGCGAAACAGCTTGAGCAGTCCGGCGAGCATGAGCCAAATTTGGATCGGTAGAGGCGAAGGCGATTGTTGCAGCTCAACAATCGCCTTCTGATAAGGTTGTGACTTCCCCCCTCCAGCGCCCGCCAACGTGGGAAAGCAGAGCGGGAAGACATCTGGCTAAGCAGCACCCTAAGCCCATCAGAGGGCTTAGCCTGCCGCTCCCAGCCAGCTACTTCCTGCCGGACAGACCATTGCTTTACCACCTCGTTCCAGTTCGCAAGAGCGGCCCGCCAGTCCTTATCATCTACCGTGCCATCTTCGTTCACGACCCGCTTGAGCGCATCCAAGCCCTCCCGCAGCCTGTGATCTGCTAAGATCAAATTTTCCGTATCTTCCTTCCATTTGCACCGACCCGTGTTGTAAAGCCTGCCTGTTAGCGCTGTGTTGCCCAGTAACTCGATGCGCCCTAGGAACCGAAGCCGGGCCGCCTTGGCAAGGATGCTAAAACTCGGCGTGCGGCCTAAACCCCTGGTGATGCAGCCGCTTGTGCGCGTACCAACACCTAAGATGACCCGCAGGGGCGCTACCAACGCGCCCTCCAGCTTACTCAGCTTGTTGGCGCCCGGCAGATCCCAAAAAGCCGATGCGTAAAGCAACTTTGCGCCAACCATTTGCTGCCAATTCATCAGCCGAAGACGCGCTGGAACTTCATGGGCAATCCAGAGGGGGTAGCAGGCAGCCGTTCCCGCTACAGTGATTTCCGCCGCCCGCTTCGCTTGCGGTTTATCGGAGAGGGTGTCCGTGAGCAGAACTCCCAGGTATTTGTAGTGGTCGGTGACGTTGAGAACCTTGCCCCGGAACCTCACGCATGGGGGCGACTTTTTCGACTTGGCGTGCCCGTATATCGGCATGACTTCCGTCTTGCCCGGTTTCAGGTTGATTTCAAGCCGATAGTCCTCCACGAATGTCGCCACGACATTTACAATCTGTTGAAGCTCCGTGACACTATGCGCAATTACCGCAACGTCGTCGGCGTAAAGCAGGGTCCGTATGTCTTCGATGCGGTTGAGGTCCTCGATCTCCAACTCTTTCGCGATTCGGACCGTTAGCTCATCCATGAAGACGTTGAACAGCGACGGTGACAACGGCGACCCTTGCTGAACTCCCATCTCTTCCAGCACTTCACCAGTGAGTTCGCCATCGACTAGCACTCGCGATGACGTTCTTCGGTAAAAACGCCGCAGAATGCGATAGAACTTGCCCTGTACCCCCATCTGGGTTAGCCTCTGAAACAACCCGGCCCGCCAAACCGTAGGGAATGCCTTTCTCAGATCCACGAACAAAACGAAAGAACGGAGGCCAGCTTGTTGTCTAAGGCGCAGACGCTCCTTAAGGACAAAAATCTGGTCCCCCGTACTACGTTTTGGCCGGAACCCACCCTGCTCTGGGCGAAGCCTGCCCGGCTGATCGATGAAAGCCGTAAGCCTCGCCGCCATAAGGGACAGATACATCTTACCCAGACAGCTCAGAATCGCGATGTCTCTCCAATTTTCCGGATCGGTTGGGTCGCCTCCTTTTGGGATGTTGACGATAATCGCTTTGCCCCAGTCGCTGGGGGTGTATTCGCACGATTTCAACCAGTTGAAGAAGCGCACCAGAAAGCTCACAATCCGCGTGCCTCCGTACTTGAGCATCTCGTTCTTGATCTTATCCGGTGAGCACGCTTTGTGATTCTGGAGATTTCCCTGGCAGAGCTCCACTTCCTTCTCGGTGTAATCATAGTCCAGCGGGCCCGTCTCAGTCCGGATCTCCTCGGCTTGCGCCATGGCCTCGAATTGGTCGCGCAGGTTGTCGTTATACTGGAAGGTTTCGCGGGCCTTCCGCTCGGGCTCAATCCGCGCTGCTTCCTCATCAGAACCGACTTCCTCTACACATGCATCCTCCAAAAACTGGTTTTCTTTGGGGACCACCATACGTCGGCGGTATTCTTCCCATTCTTGTAGTTTTTCCCGGAGTGTGCATGCCAGAGTGCCATCGGGCTTCCGAACAGGAGCAGAAGCGTTCGACCGCCGAACCCCGCCCAAACGCTTTGACAGCTTCCAGTACGTGGCCATGGTAGCGCTCCTGAAGTTGGCAGCGGTGTCATTCTGGACCCGCTTCCACGCTTGCTCCTTCTTCTCCTTGCATAACCTTCTGACCGCCTTCCTTGCTTCTTTATATCTTTGCCAGGCCTCTCGGTTGGCCTCATTCCTTCGCCAGAGGCCGTATGCCTCTCTCCGTCGCGCAATCGCTTCCCTAAGACTCTCATCAAACCATGCATTAGTAAACCCTGGCCTAATCACCCGAACTCCCAAGACCTTCACGGCTGCGCCCGTGAAAGCTCGGACCACTAAGCTAGCGACCCTATCTACCTCCTGCTGAAGCTCATCCGGGTCCTCCACTGCTGATAGATCTGGGAGGCCATCTGGCAACAGCCCCGATATACCAGCTGCAAAGGTCTCGTCGTACTTCAACCTAAGCTTAGACAGCTCACTCTCCTTACCCTCAACTACCCTGCCTATCAAGCGCTCTGCCTTGAATGCTTTGTACCTCTTTACCTGCTTTTTGGGGGGTGGCTGTCCCCCCCAGACCAGTTCCGCCCACACAGCTTTGTGGTCGGTATCAAGGTCTACCTCGTCGACGCCGAAGCTTGCCTCCTCCGCCAGCTCGGAAGAGACGCAGATGTAATCCAGTAGATGCCTTCGTCCACCTACATTTTCCTGCCTAGACCACCAATATTTGTCCCCCCGTGGTTGCGAAAACCCACTGAGATTGCGCAACCCCGTGGCAACAAGCATCGCAGCCAGCAACTCACCATTCTCACTCCTAACCCCTCTACCCCTCCCATCTATCTCGCCAAAGAGGCCCACCACTCCCTCCTCCCGCGCTATTCTGGCGGGCCCCAGCTTAGCATTAGCATCACCAACCGTAACCACATGACCTTTGGTGGCGAAGTAGGAGACGGCCGCCTGCCACGCCTCATAGGCTGCAATAGATTCCTCTCGTTGATTTTCTTGGGGGAAAGTAGCCGTTGCCGACGAACACATCCGACGCCGTCGCGCTCCCAGACGACAGCCTCACCCACAATTGCTGTGGGTGTGGAACAGGCGCCTGTACAATGGTAGCGCACGGTGCCAGATAGTTGGCCACCAACGTCAAGACCCCCCCCAAGAGACGCGAGCCCGCACCAGTTGCAGCCGCTTTGCCGAGGACTGCGAAGCCGTCGACTTGGAGCTTCTCCACCTTCTGCGACGATAGGTTGTGCTCCTGGACTCCGACGATCACCCAGCCTCGCTCCTTATAGTGCTCCGGCCATTCCCCAAAGCCTGGGCTATCCGCACCCACTTTGCCTTGCCAATTATGTGAGGCCACCCTCAGTGGGAAGCCTTTCACAAATTGGGAAGAACGAAGCTGATGCCGATGCCTGCGCTTCGGTTGAGCCCGCCTGGAGCCCTCCGCCACCCTCCACGGCCCATCCTGCACCCTCCGCCCCAGCTCCTCCAGCTCCCGCATCCCGCCCCACTCCGCCAAGGGAGATTCACCGATTGAGGCTTCGCCCTGGGGCTCGTCGACTTCCACGTCGAGCACCCAGTAGCCAAACCCCTGCTTGCGAAGCTCCCTCTGCATCTCTACATACTGGGCACCCCCCCGTGCAGCCCGCTGCTTCTCTCTTTCCCGGAAAGTCCTACCCGTCGCAACGTGAACCTTTCCCGTGAAGAACTTACGCTCCCGCAGCAGCCGCACCATCTTCTCCGCCTCCTCACAAGACGCACATTTAATCCGCAAATGTCGCCCACTACCTCTGCCCGCGAATTCCACCTCGACTTCCCCGAGACCGAGAATTCGGAGCTCTCGCGCCATGACCACTGTCTGAGAGACATGCGATAGCCCCCATACTATGCAACATCTCTTATCCAGCTCATTTCGTACCTTCCTCCGCCACCTCCTCGGTGGCGGTACCGCTTGCCACACGCCGTGACCAGACCTTTCCGGACGTGACTTCTCTTCCGAGGTTGGGGAGGGTGATCGAGATGCAGCAGGATTGCTGGCTCTACGTGATTCAGGTTGCCCGTCAGGTACGCGAGCACTCGACCACCCCACCCCGGCCGAGTAGCCATCACCACCCGCAGGCGCACTCCCACGGGGAACGTCTAAACCTGAAGGATTACCGCCTTGACCCATAGGGCCAGCACTAGCGGCCGCGCTCTTCGCATAAGAACCTGACATAAGTGGTATGGGACCCCGGTGCCGCATTGATCGAGTTGTAAACTCGATAAATGAGGACCCAGGTGGGGTTATTTAAAGCTCAACCCTTAAAAAGCATACGTGTACGTATGTATAGGAATACACACAAACACTCACCTGCATCCGTAACCAGGCACGAGGCAGGACCCGCTGTGCATCATCGAGGTAGGTGTCGTGGCAAACCACCCTGCGTCCGATAAACGCTGCAAGTGAGTCATCTACCGAGAGCACAGAGTGACAGGCCCGTGCACGTGTACCCACCACCCCATAACCCTCCGCCAGAGCAACCCCATGGCATCCGCAGGATGAGCACGAAGAGTGCTGAGAGAGAGGGTGAGCCAGCAGCCCCGCTATGGTCCGTCGTTACTTTGGTCATTTAGTCGTTTCAAGGCTTGTGGTAAGGTGTAGGGCCTCTCGCCTTCGTACAAACTCCGACCGACAGTAGTTTAGTTGACCATCCTTCGCGGTGACCCTCTGAACACAACCCCCTCCCCCAGTGCCCACCCCTTGTGATTCCAGAGGCCACCCCGAGCCAAGAGCCATGAGTATGATGAGCAACTCACATGAGTTACTCTCAGTAATTGGGACCCGTCTCATAAATCAATGGAACGCTTATCGTGCGCTCCTCATAGGCTCAGCCCGCCCATGTGAAAGCTAGGCCTCGCCCAAAGCAGAGCAAAGCAAAGCAACAAAAAAAAAAAAAAAAAAAAAAAAAAAAAAAAAAAAAAAAAAGAAAAAAAAAGAGAGAGAGAGAGAGAGAGAGAGAGAGAGAGAGAGAGAGAGAGAGAGAGAGAGAGAGAGAGAGCGAGCGAGAGCGAGGCCGCCGTGGCTCGCCCGCAATCCAGCTGGGTGCACCTCGTCACAACCACTCATCGGCGTGAGCTCATAGCTGTGTGCGACATAGGTACAAGAGCAAGAGGAGAAACAGTGTGCCAGCGTGGATGTGTGGGTGAGGCAGTGCGGTGAGGCAAAGCAGCGATGCCAGTCGAATCCCTGGAGACGGAACCTAGCATCAAAAACATCGTATAAGTCTACCCCAGGCCTCCATCCACCGAGTGGTGAGCTCGATAAAAGAAGACCCGAGTGGGGTTATTTAAAGCTCAACCCTTAAAAAAGCATAAAAATGTACGCCGCCAGGAACCCAACAACAATAACATAGCAGCCAGGAACCCAACAACAATAACATAGCAGCCAGGAACCCAACAACAATGACATAGCAGCCAGGAACCCAACAACAATAACATAGCAGCCAGGAACCCAACAACAATAACATAGCTTCCGTAACCAGCCTTCAGGAACCCGCCTCAGTTACCCGCCCCCGTAACCAGGCCAGAGACGTGACGTACTATGCATCATTGAGGTGTCGTGGCAAGCCACCCTGCGTCCGATAGAAGCTACAAAAGAGTCATCTACCGAGAACACTAAGTGACAGGCCCGGTCACATGCACCCAACACGTCCCGACCCTCCGCCAGAGCATCCCCATGGCATCCGCAAAGTGAGCACGAGGGGTTCTGGGAGAGAGGGTGAGTCAGGAGCCCCGCGTCCAGGCAGTCGCTACTGTGGCAGTTGAGCGATTTCAAGGCTTGTGGAAATGTGTGGAGCCTGTCGCCTTCATACCCACTCATACCGACAGTAGTTTAGTTAACCAACCTGTCCAGTGACCCACTGAGCCCAACCCCCTCCCTCAGATAACCCCCACCCCCCGCACCCCGAGTGATACCAGAGGCCACCCCGAGCCAAGAGCCGTGAGCGTGGTGAGAGAACTTCTCTCAGTAAAAGTTTCCGTCTCATGAATCAGTGGAGCACTGATTATGTACCCCTCATAACAAGCTGCCAACGGCCCCAACCCCGCCGTGTGGCGGTGACACCCAACCATGTATTGGTGCCCCCCAAAATAATAATAATAATAATAATAATAATAATAATAACTAGGGGCTGCGCCAACACCTGAAAGGATGGTTTGCGGTGCGCTTCGCGCAGCCCCACCCCCCCCCCCCCCCCCCACTCGGGCGGGGGTTCCCGGGGGGGAGGGCCCCCCGGGTCCCCCCGTTCCCGTCGCCAGGGTACGTTCAATTGCCGGAGGTACCAGCAGAACGCAAGTGTAAGCTCTGGTGGCAAAAAACCTAAAATCTCTGGTTTTTGCGCCACCCGGCACCAAATTGTTTGAATCTCCGAAGAGACACCAAACATCAGGCTCAAACTCCCTCCGGTGGGCCGAACGGCGCCTGGTGGCGCAAAAACCTGGATTTTTTTGTTTTTACGCCACCCGGCACCACAATTTTTGTATTTTCGAAGAGATCTCATCAAGAAATGTCAGATACACCAAATATGAGCCGCTAAATCCCTCTGGTGTGCGCAAAAGGCGCCTGGCGGCAAAAAGACATCAATTTTCTGGTTTGTGTGCCACCCGCTACCAAAACGGGTACGTAAAATTGCAGATCTTGAATTCCAAAAAAAATATATCAGCATCAACATCGAGTCTGGGGCTAGCCACCCTGTCAACCATGATCTCCCAACTCCTACTGGTTCACACAAACCATGATTTATTCCGACGAGGGTGCAGAAAACAGGCTGAAAACCAAGGAATTTTCACATTCAAGACTCCCCTAACGCAAATATTTGCATGAACTCCAAAAAAATTATATCAACATCAACATGGAGTCTGGGGCTGGCCACCCTGTCAATATGAGCTCCCAACTCCTGGTTCACACAAACCATGATTAAAAAAAACAAGGAATTTTGGCATTCAGGACACTCCCCTAACGAAAACATTTGCGTGAATTCCAAAAAAATCAGATCAGCATCAACATCGAGTCTGGGGCTAGCCACCCTGCAAATATGAGCTCCCAACTCCTCCTCGTTCCCACAAACCATGACTTATTCCGACAGGGGTGCAGAAATGGAGGGTGGGGGGGGGGGTATATACAATGTCCATTTTCCCCCTCCCCCCAAACCCCCCACCCCCTACTCCTAACACATTTCAGGGATAATAATAATAAGAATAATAAGAATAGTGAGAATAATAATAATAATAATAATAATGATAATAATGATAATAATAATAATAATAATAATAATAATAATAATAATAATAATAATAATAATAATAATAATAATAATAATAATAATAATAATAATAATAATAATAATAATAATAATAATAATAATAATAATAATAATAATAATAATAGTGCTTCTCTGTCAATGGCTGATGCATTTCTGCACATGCGCCTCCATCGTCTCACCCGTGAGGGGAGTACGAAGAATTGACGATAAGCTGTAATGACACCCCCGCAAGGGCAGTTCCAACACTTCCAGACGGGCCGGTATGTTCAATGAAAATACTGGTCCAGAAATAGACCGGTATGTTCAATGAAAATACTGGTGGCACCGACGGGAATCGAACTGGCGACAGGGCCCAGATGGTAGAACTTGACCACTGGGCTATCACGGTGTCCAATAATAATAATAATAATGATAATAATAAATATATATATATATATATATATATATATATATATATTGATCTGTCATGGACCTGTCAGGGACTACAGTGAGTATGTTGGGGAGGGAAGAGTGACTCTAACCATCCTGCATAGAAGGCCCCAAAAGGAAGTCCCTACTACCCGCACAGTGTCGGGTACCTTGCAGGAAATCAACTACAAATGATTGATCTTCCCCGCGTGAGAGCTCCACGAGACTGGGTAGGTCCCGCATGGAGGTACTCACAGGGGTAGCAGACATTTCATGCGGTCTGCCAGCGCATGAGGACGTTTTGTGGTAAGTGTCTGGGACGCCTCGAAACCCGTCACCACCCCTAGATCTCGGAATGTAAATACCCCTTTGATCCCACGTGGTGTATGTCTTATAAAAAACAACACAATGACATAACCTCGGAACCCACATCGACATAGCCTCGGAACCCACACAACAACAGAGCCTCGGAACCAACACAACAACATAGCTTCGGAACCAACACAACAACATAGCCTCGGAGCCAACACAACGACATAGCCTCGAAACCAGTGGGAAGAGGCCCAACCACCTCCTCTTCCCGTGGGGTGCCATACTGTGCACCCCTCCATAATAATAATAATAATAATAATAATAATAATAATAATAATAATAATAATAATAATAATAATAATAATAATAATAATAATAATAATAATAATAATAATAATAATAATAATAATAATAATAATAATAATAATCATAATAATAATAATAATAATAACTAGGGGCTGCGCCAACACCTGAAGGATGGTTTGCGGTGCGCTTTGCGCACCCATCCCCCCGCCCCCCCACCTCGGGCTGGGGTTCGGGGGGAGAGCCCTCCGGACCCCCCCTTTCCCGTCGACAGGGTACGTTCAATTGCCGGAAGTACCAGCCACAAAAACTTTTTTATCTCCGAAGAGATCGCACTGAGAGGTGTCGGGTACACCAAATATCAGCCTCAAACTCCCTCTAGTGTGCGCAAACGGCGCCTGGTGGCGCAAAAACCTCAATTTTCTGGTGTGTAAGCCACCCTGCACCATAATTGTTGTATTTTTGAAGAGAGCTCATCAAGAAGTGTCAGGTACACCAAATATCAGCCGCTAACTCCCTCTGGTGTGCGCAAACGGCGCCTGGTGGCACAAGACCTCAATTTTCTGGTGTGGGTGCCACCCGTGACCAAAACTGGTACGTACAATCGCCGGGCTGGGGTTCCCGGGGGGACGGCCCCCCGAACACCCCCTGCCCCGTCGACAGGGTACGTTCGATTGCCGGAGGCACAGGCAAGTACTACAAACAAAAAGGAATTTTGGCATTCAGGACACTCTCCTAACGAAAATATTTGCGTGAATTCCTAAAAAAATATATCAGCATCAACATCGAGTCTGGGGCTAGCCACCCTGCCAATATGAGCTCCCAACTCCTCCTGGTTCCCACAAACCATGATTTATAGGGATGGGGGGTGCAAAAAAAGGCAAAAAAAACAAAGAAATTTGGCATTCAGGACACTCCCCTAACGCAAATATTTGCATGAATTCCAAAAAACATTTATACCAGCATCAAGATCCAGTCTGGGGCTAGCTACCCTGCCAATATGAGCTCCCAACTCCTCCTGGGTCCCACAAACCATGATTTATAGGGATAGGGGTGCGAAAATGCGGGTGGGGGAGGGGGGTGGGGTACCCAATTTTCACTTCCCCCCTCCCCCCAAACCCTCTTGACCAACACCCTTCAGGGCTGATAATGCAATATCGTAAGTTTTTGTTTGCCGTATGAGTTACCAGAACAAGTGCCTGTCTCAGAGTCGAAGTTGTGATAGCCGTTGGCACATGCCCAGCTGGTGCAGGCCGACTCGCTGCACCGCTCGCAAAAAGAGAGCGACTGATCGGTGGACAAGAACTCAGAACAAGCTGCCAGCAATACAACAAACAACGTCTTTGACAACCTGACCTAGCTTGAAGAAGATGGACATATCAAACAAATGACAATGTGCACTGTCACAAATGTCTACAAGGAATACTGGTACCTTCATACGTTCGGTGTAAAAGCTAAACATTTGTTAAACACGTACACATATGTATGCATAACGAAACTGTTGCATCAGCATTATATTCTGACACATGGATTTTCATATATCGCGTGTTTGTATCAGCTTTTCTTGATCATGAGCAAGATCTCAGCTCCTGATATCTTGTCTCAAACGACAAACTCACTCCTATTCAGTTCTCGTTGCACTTGCCAGAGTCTACTGGCTTCGCTCGCTCAGTTGAATCGTTGCGCTTGCATATATGTGCAAAAACATTCCAGCGACCTCGTATTCTAAACACAAATTTATGCGCACCTCCACAGATTAGATCAAGATGCATGCAAGGTCCAGTCTTACAGCCGACCGGCATTAAAAGAAAATATTAGAATTCGTCGCACTCGCTGAATGAAGAGGGAAATCCGACCAGCAAGCATGGCAACCGAGCGGCCAAACCAGTTGTTTGCAGCGCCATCGCTTGCGATCAGTTTCGACAGCTGGACCCCAGTAGCAAGGTCGAGCAAGTAGGCGGAGCCCGAACCAGAACCTTTGTCGTCGTCATTTTGAGCGCCAACCAGCCCGTATTTCCCACTCGCCGCAACCGAGTAGCCGAATTGGGCACCTGCAGCGCCATCGCTTGCGTACAGCTTACGAAGCTGTATTCCTGTGGGAAGGTCAAAGACGTAGGCAGCCCCCGAAGTAGAACCTTTGTCCCAGTCTCCCCACGCGCCAATCAGCCCGTACTTACCGCTCGCTGCGACCGAATAGCCAAAATTTTGACTGGAATAACCATCATTTGCCGTCAGCTTACGGAGCTTCTGTCCAGTGATGAGGTCGAACAAGTAGACGGATTTTTGATAAGTGCCAACAAGCCCGTACTTGCCACTGGCCGCAACCGAATAGCCAAAATTGTCATTTGCAGCACCATCGGTTGCCAACAGCTTATGGAGCCGTTGTCCCGTGGAGAGGTCAAACACGTAGGCCGACCCCGAATCAGAACCTTTGTCAATGTCGTCGTCCCTTAGAGCGCCAATAAGCCCGTACTTTCCACTAGTCGCGACTGAACAGCTAAAATTGTCACCTGCAGCACCATCGCTTGCCAACAGCTCGCTGTTCTCCAGTGGAGAGGTCAAACAGGAACACTGAGCCCGAATCGGCACCTTTGTCGTCGTCGTAGAGAACGCCAACTAGCCCGTACTGCCCACTGGCCGCGACTGAACAGCCAAAATTGTCATATGCAGCACCATCGGCTGGCAACAGCTAATGGAGCTGTTGTCCGGTGGAGAGGTTGAATACGTAGGCTGAGCCTGACTCAGTCCCTTTGTCGCCGTCCTTCTGAGCGCCAACCAGCCCGTACTTCCCGTCGACGGCGATCACAAGGCCAAATCTGTCAAAGGCAGCGCCATCACTTGCAAGCCACTTGAAGCTGTGGCTGATATATTTGCTGCTGTATTCATAAGCGGCGCCGCGGCCAACCCTTTGGCCATACGCGCCGATGGCAAGCTGGTAGTCTGGCTTTTTGCTAACACATAAGCATAGATTATCCAGTGATGAATTCCTGCAAGTTGCTCTGATATATATACATATATATATATATATATATATATATGCGCTTGCTTCAACGTACGTATACTCATGTGACATCAACACTTGCTATGAAGGCACGAAGTTGTAACGGTCTTGTTGTGTGCTTGAGCAGTACGTCCGATTGTTTTAAGGAATATAGTCTTCAAAGTGCAGGATCCTCGAGAGATGAAGAGAGAGGGGAAAGGAGTGATGAAGTAGAAGCGTCAGAATAATTTACTACGCTATGGACAGCACCAGGGCAAGAGGGCGCGGCGGCAAACAGACTTGCAAATACCAGAACAGTTGCCGACTGCAGGGTCGAAGTGGTGGTAGCCAACAGCACATTCCCCGTTGGTGCAGGCCGAGGCATTGCACTGTGCGCAAGATGCCAGCGACACCTCTTGGATGATAAGCTAGAACAGCTTAAAGCTGCAAAGCGCAAAACCGAGCAGAGGGAAGGAAAGAAAAAAAAAATGCTTTACATACAAAATTAGATGGTTTGTATAGGTACGTTGATATTGACTAATATGAGGATCGATAAGGCCGGAACATATACAGACAAATAGATAGATCGAATGATAGTTGTATTGACAGACATATACATAGATACCTGATTAGATGCAAATATAGAAAGATAGATATAAGATAGATAAATAGATAGATAGATAGATAGATATCTAGATAGATAGATGGATGGATGGATGGATAGATAGA
>WBZZ01000200.1:130000-135721 GCA_019918135.1 Paulinella micropora
GAAAAATGTTGCCTAAGTTAATAAATTATGGAAAAGAACTAAATACGATGTTAATGACGGGAAAATAAGTGAATCATTTAGATTTGATATTATTATTCACAATTGTTTGATTAATATTAAATATCCCTAATAAATATTTTGAATTATTATTAATAAAAATAAATATAAGAAATTAGTACATTTAATATTTAATGAATATCAAGAAGTTGTAACGCTCAATAGAATTGTTGCACAAATTGCAGTCGAGCTAGCATGTTTTGTCGATTTTGTATTTGCTGCTCTACCATGTGATGATATGAAGAAATATGTGGTTGTGACACGACTTGTGTTTCTGTAATAATGCGTTGCGGCTAACAAACAGCTCTCAATGTCGTTGCTTGAACAACAAGCAAACCATGTCGTGGAGAATCAAAATTCTGAAACGAAAATATATTGTTTCTCAAAAGTTTAATTTCCTCTGCTGACAAGGTGTGCTCTGTTGCTGGGGGTGTAGTTGCTGGGAATATAGTTTGCCTGTTCTGTGGTGCAGCGTTTCCTGTCTGTGTTTGTGGACTACCACATATGTAAATTCATAGATTAAGAAAGTTCCTTAATGGTTCTATTGTAATAGTATTATTTTTAATAACACTATTGACCAGTTCATGAAAAAATAAAAATATTTCACTACTGTAATTTTCTATGCCTAAGTAGCGTTCAGAAGCTACGTTCTCCTAAAGTTCATGCTTAGCTTACCAAGGGCCCTTGAAAAAATCAGTGTAGTCAGGTACATTTTGTCCACAAATTTCCATCCAAAAGCTGAAAAAATCAGTGTAGTCAGGTACATTTTGTCCGCAAATTTCCATCCAAAAGCTGAATAGAAACTTCATTTTTTGTATCATGTGTTTCTACACACACACTTGATACATGTTTGCAAACACGTTTTTGGTTCTTTTTTTGTGTTTGCACAGTTGTACTATCTGCAACAAGATATGTGGAAGCGGACGAGAACGACGTGTTTTGAGACTCTCCGAACATGGGTTGTAAATTTTCCTAGACATTTCCGACAATAACTTCAAGCTGGCTCGATACAATTGTATATATCTATACAAAAAAGTCTACCAAGGAAACAAAAAATGAAACAAAAATCTAGATTGGCAAAGCGCCCGTTCATTCTAACAAATGGATGAGATACTAGCAAGTTCGTTATCAGCATAAAGCTAACGAATCTGCTCATATGTCCCTGGATCAGAAGGATCATCTCGCCGAGCGAGGACGCTGGGAACTTTCCTTTACGTCTCGCGACCCAGCCGGACCCATCCCGCCCATCCCTGACCTTGGCGTCGCCGACATGGATTCCTTCGTCATCGTTGCTGGGTTCCAGCTCCCTTGCAATTTGGGACTGGATTACAACGTCGCTCTTCGCCACTACTTCAACATAGCTTATAGAAAGATATCGAGACAGGAAGAGAGAGAGAGAGAGAGATAGAAAGAGAAAGAATGTTAGAAAAAGAACATCCCCCCCCCCCCCTCCTCACGCGCAGAACCACAAAAAAAGCAAGCTTAACCACCCATCAAGAAACACACCTCACATCTCCTCACCCTACAACAGCTCAAAAAACCGAACTTACGTACTGATAGTGTAGCGTTAGCAAAGGATGCGTTGCGAGTTATTAAGCAAGAGTTAAGTTTTAGAGGCGAGCCAGAGGAAGAGAATAAGTTTATAGATGTGAGGTTGGGGATCAGTACACAAAAGAAAGTATGAAAGATTGAGTGAAAAAATGTGTAGCGAGAGAATGAGAAAGGACAAAACACACATCCAAACATTTGAAACCGCACAACAAATTATTTTGTGTGTTATGTATGTGTCTGCTTTGCATGCTCTGTTTCCTTATGTTGACAGATATTTTTTTGTGGGTTAAAAGAGATTCAGAGAAAGTGAGATACATCAGTTTTCATGCACCCTTGCTCCTTTAAATTTCCTTATGGTAGACGTAAGAAAAAGAGTGAGAGATTAGAGTGTGTAGGTGAGGGAGAAGAGAAGAAGCAAGTGAGAAATGTGGTGTATGGTGTAGAGGACGTGGGTAGCACTGTGTTGATTTTAAAAATGAGTTTGAGAGTGTGTGTTAAGCAATGTGTTCCCGACACCAAGCACAAAATCAAAATCCTCACTCAGATCCCACATCAACAACAACCTTTCATACTTGTCTTTTTAGAGGATACTAAGAAATTAGATACAAAGAAAAGGAGGCTGAAGAAAGTTAAGGTGGGAGTGCAAGGTGTGCGCGTAGGCAGATTGGTAGATGATAAAAAGATATAATTTTTGGTAACTGGCGACTGTATGTGCAATGTGGCGGGGGTGTTCAGTGCTTTATGAAGGTGACAGTGAGCTGTTCGTGTGGGAGATAGTGCAAGTGGGTTAGTTAGAGGAGTGCGTAGGAAATTACAAGGAAGAAGATATCATCATTACATTCACACATGCACAGACTATTTTATCCAGAGGGGGTGGGGGGGGGGGGGGAAGGGAGGGGGGGGGGGGGTTTAAGCTGCATAAGAATGTAATAGAAGTGGCTAAGAAAATCTTCTCCTTTCAGTATGTTTCTCTCTCTCTATCTATCTATCTCTCTCTCTCGCTCTCTCTCTCTCTCCCCCCCCCCCACCTCTCTCTCTCTCTCTCTCTCTTTCTCTCTTTCTCTCTCTCTCGCTCGCTCGCTCTCTCTCTCTCTCTCTATCTCTCTCTCTCTCCCTCTCTCTCTCTTTCTTACTTTCTGTCTCTCTCTCTTTCTTACTTTCTGTGTCTCTCTCTCTCTCTCTCTCTCTCTCTCTCTCTCTCTGTGCGTTACTTACTCCATGATTGTGTGTAGGCTGTTGAGCAAGTCAAGATGCATCAGCACATGCTTAGCGTTCAAGGTTCTCTCTCTCTCTCTCTCTCTCTCTCTCTCTCTCCCCCCCCTCTCTCTCTCTCTCTCTTTCTCTTTCTCTCTCTCTCTTTCCTGTTATATATATATATATATATATATATATATATATATATATATACATATATATATTTTCTTCTTCTTCTTCTTCACATTCTTCTTCTCCTTCTTTGATTTAGTACTAATTATTATTATTATTATTATTATTATTATTATTATTATTATTATTATTATTATTATTATTATTATTATTATTATTATTGTTATTATTATTATTATTATTATTATTATTATTATTATTATTATTATTATTATTTTTATTATTATTATTATTATTCTCATATTTAGGGAGGTGTGTTTATAAGCAAACCGACCGCAACTCCGAAAACCACAGCCTGCTTGTGCTCAAGGAAGATGCTCTCTTTTGGCAAGAACTTCTTCCCAGTGGATGAGCCGGAGCAGCCAGTTGAGGAGACGCACTGGAAGTTTCAGCAGCCCGTGGATGAGCAGCAGCAGCCTGTGGAAGAGCTAGTGGAGAAGCCAAGGGGGGGAGGAGGATGAAAGGGGGGATGAGGAGAAAAGGGGGGAAGAGTCTCATCAATAATGCCAGGGTGGAAAAGATAAAGACATACACTTCAGTGATCAGCAGCTGCTGCGTGTGTGTGTGTGTGTGTGGGGGGGGGGGGGGGGGGGGGGGGGGGGGGGGGGATCGGAGGATGACGCTTGAGTTGGATTGGGGGGGGGGGGGGGGGGGTGTGGTTATATCTATATATATATATATATATCATTTATGTTGGATAGACATGTCTATGTTTTATATTATAAAACAAGCATTAGAAACATAAAAAACCAACATAGGACACATCAAAAACAGACATTCAAATATATCAAAAACATAACTTTGTTTTACAAAAAACGACAAACTGAGCACAATAACAGAATTTAGACAAAATAACGACAAAAACACCATTTTATTCCATAAAATTGTATATATTACTTTGTATATATGGTTTTTGTCGTTATTTTGTCTAAATCTCTCTTATTGTGCTCAGTTTGTCGTTTTTTGTAAAACAGAGTTATGTTTTTGATATATTTGAATGTCTGTTTTTGATGTCTCCTATGTTGGTTTTTTATGTTTCTAATGCTTGTTTTATAATATAAAACATAGACATGTCTATCCAACATAAATGATCACACCACAAAGGGGGGAATTACACAATTAGAAAACCCCAGTCATTTAATAAAACATGATTTTAATTAATTGGGACAGCCCAATTGATGCTATCTTCATTTTCTCCCACTTTTTTCATTAAGGCGGAAAGAGAAGGAAAGACAAGGATTTCCTCCCTCCCCCCAACCTGAAGCGAAACGAGAAAGTAAGTTTTCTTTCTCGGGTTCCTCATGGTTCTGTCCAGAGGAACCCAAGCGAAAAGATAATCCTCACTTCGCTCGTTATCATGGCGAGTAAAATAATTGACGTTCTTGTGGAAGGCGTCAAAACCATTCACCAAACCGATGCCAACAAACCCAGCAGACACACGTATGAGTTGCGTGTCTTTGTTTTCAGGGGCTTTCTTCTCAACTCGCGCCCAAGTCTTCCAGAAACCTACAACCACATTCATTGTCATAAAAAAGAAACAATTGAGTTAGGACTTACCCGTAGGAGCAGTGGCAGGAGCAGGAGTTGGATTGATGTTCATTCTACCAACTCCTTCAACTAATTCGTCAGGCTCTCCCATTGTCTATTACACACACAAAAAGCAAGTGTAATAGAAATTTCTTTGAATTAGGGTGGGGTTGGAACCCCTTGGTTTTTAAGAAAACCAATTACGCAAAGTCTTTTTATTCCGAGTTGCTATCCGCACTCTCGGTTCTATAGACTCTGTGCATGTTTCTATTGTGTTCTCGTTTAATATTTCTATTAATGCTATCATTTACGTATTCGTTAATACCATCACTGGAGTATTTGTTAAAAGAAGAATTAAACGATAAATGTTCTTTTTCAATACCAGCGAGAATTCTATTCATGACCATAGCGGAAAGTTGGCCACGATTATCTTTTTTCCACTTATAGAAATTATCCCGTTCTATGTTTTTTTGTCCAATTTCTTTTTTCTCAATCTAATAAGTCTGTCTTCCTCTATTTCATTATTTTCAATACTCAATCGTTGCAACATCTCATTAATCGCATCAACCTTAATCAGGTCTGGCTGTTTCTTTTCAACGAGACGCGCAATTTCTTTATCCGCTTTAGAAATTCTTTCTTCGCATATTATTTTATCTTTCTTGAGTCTATCCCTTCCTGTTTGTCGTATTTCAAATTCTTCAATCCATTCATTTTTAGTTTTGGTTTTTCGCGGTATTAGAGACATTGTTTCCAATGAAAACCTGTCCAGACAAAATTCTGATTTTCTGTCTGGAGCCTACAGACAGCCAGACACCGCGCTGTCTTGGTGTTGCTGGTGGTTTTCCCGAAAATAGAATTTCCTAGAATTTAACATGTGGCTAATAAATTCAAATACTTTTTTTCTGTATCACTGGCAGGTTCATTCGGCGCTGAAACTAATGGGTTCAACCTAGTCATTGAAATTTTAGGTTGCGGGTTCAATTCCAAAGGATGTTCCAGCGTCGTAATATACGAACCTTTTTATTTTTTTCGTCCGTATCAATTACTTCAAATACTTTATTTTTCAACAAATTACTTCGCGATTCTTGTGTTGGTAAAATGGTTAGTAGCACACCGCTGAAAAATTGGTCGCAAGTTCAACTCTGGTTGATGATTTTCCTACGCAAGGATCGTATTTTTTTTACTCATAAATCTAGCCAT
>WBZZ01000201.1:0-35873 GCA_019918135.1 Paulinella micropora
AAGAGCAGTAAGGCGCTGCCACCGCCCCCTCCTGGTCGCACGCGCCGAGAAATGACCACGCCACTGGACCGCTGCATCAGCCAGAAAAAGGCTCAGCCCTCGTCCGCCGCAACCAAGCGGAACAGGAAAAAGAAAGAGAAGAGAAAGCGAAAAAGAAAGCCAAGAAGATGTCAGGAGAGGAGATGGCCTGCCTCCGCCTGGCAATTGAGTACAACCACGTGGCTCAGCTTGGATGTGACAGCAGTCACGTCGGAGAGCCGCCTTATGAAGGGCCCGAGTCGATGCCTGGACAGTCTACAAGAACTCTCGGCCGAAGACTTGAAGCGAGAGGCAGAGCAGGCCAAGGGGTCCATCCGCCAGGAAGTGATGCTCCCCGGCAAGGAGAGCTTCTTGTGGCTTGCCTACAACTGGGAAGACCAGCCGCATGCTCCGACCCCGGCCGGGAGGACATCAAGGTCGATTTGGACACCGACTCGTTCATCATCGCGTTCCCTGACAAAAAGGAACCTCTGCGGAAAAGGCCCGTGCAGGAGCTCATCCCCATCAAAGTGTTTCGGGACGAGTTTAAGGGCCAGCCGGGCAGGGAGCGGGACCACGAGGAGCGCCAGCACATGGTTCATGCCTGCATCAGCCGGGCGGCTTGCGCAAAACGAACGGCCTGAAGCCGGATGTGTACTGGCCGCTGGGCAGCGGTGCCAACGACGACGGCCCGGCGCCCTTCCCGCGTGGCGACCTGTATCGCCTCTCCGCGCGCTCCTCGGGCCGATACTACTGCGTCCAAGACGCGTTCTTCAACGCGTTGGTCGCCGCGGGCTGTCAGCCGCCCAGCAAGTACCTCGCCCTCTTGCACGCAAAGCTGAACGGCTACTGCGAAGTTCAGCAGCTCATCGATTTTCTCGGCGACGGCTTCCGGTGCTTCGACACGGGCTCACTCTACTCTCTGCGCCCTCTCAAGAAGGCGAGCTGGTACGACCTGACCCGCAAGGGCAGCGACCTTCGTGGCATCTTTCTCGTCAGCGGCTGGGCCCACACGTAGCAGTGGACACGAAGAACGGTCTTTTGCTGAACGCGGCCAGCCATTTCGCCCTGGCTCTCACTCAACAGAATCTCGTGGCCTGCCGCATCTTTGACGGGCCCGTCTCCGTCTACCGCCTCGTCGCCAAGCAGGCACCCGCCCAGCCAGCCTCGGTGTAAGCAGTGGACACGCTTGCTAGCTTTGACACCAGTTCTGTTTTTTTTTCATTAAAGGAAAACTTACCGTTAAAAAAAACACTTGCTTCCCTTGAGACATCTGCCACGGGTCTGGCTCCCTGGCTCCCGGGGGAAAGGTAACTTTTTGCACCCTCCCCAAAAGTTGTGGATAAACTTCCCGACTTCACGTCTCATAGCCACATTTTAGGGCGGAAATTCACGGGAGTAGGAAATTTACTGCAAAACGAAAAAAAATCCATTTCAGTTTCCCTTGGAGTTTGAGACATCTGCCACGGTCCGGCCGCCGCCCAACCCCCCGGGGGGATTTTCCGGGATTTTAAAAATAGATTTTCAAAAAATGTCTGTTTTTTGTCTCAAACTCTATTAATTTGTCTCAAAAGGGATTGAAGGGGGTGAGGGGTGGCCCCATTCGCCGCTCGCCTCCTCTTTCACAGGCTGTCTCAACCATGTCTCAAGGCGCCGGCCTTGCCTGTGCGATCTTTTGCCTTTTTTAGGGGGGTCTGAGACGTATGAGACACTTTTTTTTAATTAAAAAAAAAAAAAAGAAAAGGAGGGAGGGGAGGGGGGTGGGGGGTTTTGCGGATGGTGGCAGATGTCTCAAGAAAAAATGCACAGGGAGGGGGGGGAGGGGGGGGGGGCTTTCCGACAGGGTGGGGGCCGGGGGGAGGGGGGGGGGCTTTTTCCGACAGGCGGCGCTGGCAGGAGAGAGTGGAGGGGGGGGGGGTAGTTTTTTTTGGGGCAGCCGTGCCCACCTCACCTGATATTATAGGCCAAGCGTGCCCCAGAACGGTGGTGGCGCAAAAGGGGGGGGGGGGGGGGGGTTGCTGTTAAAGAGGGCGGCGAGAGTGGCGCATCGCCCCCTATTGGCCATGGCTGGTCCAGGGGGGGGGGGGGGGGGGGTGTCTCCCATGCTGCCTATTTTTTCTTCTTGGCTTTATTATTAAAGAGTGTTACAGTGTGGTCGATAATGCTAGCTGTTTGTCCTACCTGTGGCGCCTGCTTTTTCGAAGGGCAGCTGTATTGGTCAGGGACCGGGAAAAGAGGCGACCCCCGAGACCTGGCCTCGCTCGTCTGCAGACCCTATGGCGACGGCGCCTGCATCAACCCCGCGCGAGACGTCCCCGGCGGAGACACTTGGGCGGAGCGGATGCGCTTCGTGGACAATTTCCTGGACGAGATGTTGTAAATGATTAAAAAACTTTTTCTCGTAGTCTACTAAACTAGCAAGGAATGGAGGTAGCCAGGTCCTACAAGCGCCGTCGTCTGGACGGTGCGACCGACGACTTTGTGCTACCGGTCGACTGGCAGAGCGGCGACGTCCTTGTTTCGGACGGTGACGGGGGCGTGAGATGGGCAGCGGGCGGAGTGGCCGCGAACGACGCGGTAGCGCTTAATACTGCTCACAGACTGACTACTTCCGGGAACCCGCACTTGGTCGATCTAGCCGATCTGATCACCTTGACGCTGGACACAGAAGCCAAAACTAACCAGCCGGCAGGGATGACTTCCAACAGCTCCGCTGGCTTTGTGGCCTCGGCCTCTAGCAATTCTGCGCAAGCCTACCTAGCTTTTGACAGCGACTTCTCGACCTTGTGGGGCACCACTGCGCCCGACAGCTACAGCGGCAACAACTACACCGCCATGATCGAGACGATGGTCGATAATCTCACGGTGGCGGGCGCGTGGCTCCAGCTCGATCTGGGCCAGCACGCTAGACTGACTGCTTACCACGTCACGTCCGCGGGCGCCATCACTGCGCCCAGAGACTGGGTAGTCGTTTATAGCGCGGACGGCAGCCGGTGGTTCACTTGGGACAGCCAGACGGCCCAGACCTTTGTCGGCGACAGCCTGCGCACGTTCACGCCTGCGGCCGCGGCCGATTACGCCAGGTACCTGCGCGTAATCTGCACTAAAAACAACGGGGCAGGGGTTTGGTACATGCGGAGCCTGGCCTTCGACTACCAGCTGTACAATGCCGGCTGCATCGAGAACACTAGTTATCCGACCAAGGCCTCGCAGCTGGCGCCCAAGGCGTACGTCGACCACCAGGTGGCAGGAGCAGTGAAGTTCCCGTCGGTCATGCCTACCCAAAACGACTGTGTCGTGACTATGGACCCAGACGGCTCGATCTTTGCAGTCAAGGACAGGACGCTCAAACAGCCAACCTTGGCTCCTAGTGGTAATGGCGCGATCGTGCTCATGGACACCGACTTTACAGTCACAACGATTCCAGACACTCTCGCGAGGCTGCCGGACCCTCTGCCCGCCTCGACCGCACAGCTGGTGACGGTCGATCCAGACGGCGTGCTAGGCCTGAGCGGCCAAGTAAGCTCGTCGACGCTCACGCTGGCAGGGGCTGGCGGCAACAGTACGCTTTCCGCGCCTGCTACTGGCTCCGTCGCGCTCAAGCTGCCTGTGGCCCTGCCCAGCGCAGGCACCAAGCAGTTCGTCACGCTCGACAGCGCGGGCCAGTTCGCTACCGGTGCCATTGGCTTCAAAGGGGAGACATTGTAGCAATCGGGACTTCCGCGGGCGACGGACAGCAACCATTCGCCGTCGCGATAGGCACTCAGGCAGGCGCGAGTGGACAGGGCCAGTTTGGAGTTGCTGCTGGCTACCGGGCGGGATACTCTGGCCAGTCGGATCTCGCCGTCGCGATCGGTGCCTACTCCACGGAGAGCACACAAGGCAATTCATCAGTCTCTGTCGGTCCCTATGCTAGTACGCTCGGCGTACGGTCGGTTGGGATCGGCAGTACGGCTATCACGGATGCTGCCGCCCAGGAATCGGTCGCAATAGGCTACAGAGCAAAAGCAGCGACATCCCACTCGATTGTACTGAACGCCACGGGCGCTGAATTAGAGTCCGCTAGCACCGATGCCGCTTATATCAAGCCGCTGAGGTCGGGCGTCGATTCTACTGCCAGCGAGAAGGCGACACAGTGGAACAGCAGGACAGGCGAACTCACCGCCTCTAAATTTACACTCCCGCTTTCGCTGCCCGCCAGCACGTCACTCGTTTCCCTGACGAGCGCGGGCCAGGTAGGTGCGTCTGCGCTCAAGGTACCGGCGTCACTGCCTGGCAGCACGTCACTGTTGACACTCGATTCCGGTGGCCAGCTCGCGACAGGGGCTGCTAGCTTGCTGTCACTCAGCGGGGCTGGAGGCACCAGCACGCTTTCCGCTCCCGCCTCTGGCTTCTCTGCACTCAAGCTGCCGACAGCCTTGCCGGGCAGCACTTCGCTAGTGACACTCGACTCTGGTGGCCAGCTCGCTACAGGGGCTGCTAGCTCACTGTCACTCAGCGGGGCGGGCGGCACCAGCACGCTTTCCGCTCCAGCCTCTGGCTCCTCTGCGCTCAAGCTGCCGACAGCCCTGCCGGGCAGCACTTCGCTAGTGACACTCGACTCCGGTGGCCGCTCAGACCATGAGAGATGGCCTGGTCCCCGTACAACAGCGCGCCGTCCGACTGTCGGAGCCCAGCGACACCAAGCTAGTACTGCTTGGCAGTGCGGTCGGCAGCTTGAGTGCAGAGGTGCCGGACGCCGGAGCGGAAAGGGTGCTATTGCCTCCCGCCCCGCTGAGTGACAGTGAGCTGGCAGCCCCTGTCGCGAGCTCTTGTAGCCACTTCGTACGTGAAGAAGCCCGATAGCATGGCGAGTAACAGCTGGAACGGCCTGGTCGCGAGTGCGTCCACTTCCGGGAACGGCAATGCGTACGACGGCTTCAATACGGGCTCAAACTTTTCCTGGCAGAGCAACACTAGTACCTACAATGCCACGAGCGGCGCCTACACTTCCAGTTCCAGCAAAACGTTTTCGGGTGTAGCGTACCCCGGACAGTTGCTCCAGCTAGATTTTGGCACTGGGGTCGTCCTGCAACAGTACTACCTGCAAGCCCAGTCCAGCGGTCTGGATAAATCGCCAAAGACATGGCAGGTGGGCACGTCGTTAGACGGCACTACCTGGACGCTGTGGCACACTAGCTCGTACACCTTTGTCGATGGCAGTTCCATCACTCTCGCGCCGACCGACACCGCCAGGGCCGCCCGGTACGTGGCCATCGTGGTTGCTACTATCAAGGCAGGAGGGAGTTCTAGCTGGTGCGGAATCAACCACTTTGGCTTTGACTACACATCGTGCCCCGCGATCAAGAACATAGCGGCGCCGCTCACCACCACCGACGCTGCCAACAGGGCCTACGTAGACGGGCACACGCATACGTCGCCAATGACGATCGGCACCTCTACGATTGCGAGCACGGGGACGGTCGCGCTGAGTCTACCTAGCGCGCTGCCTGCCAGCACTTCTCTGACGTCGCTGACCTCTGCGGGGCAACTAAGCGCCTCTGCGCTCAAGGTGCCAGTGTCTCTGCCTGGTAGCACTTTGCTGGTGACACTTGATTCTAGTGGCCAGCTAGCGACAGGGGCTGCTAGCTCGCTGTCACTTAGCGGGGCGGGCGGCACCAGCACGCTCTCCGCTCCGGCTTCTGGTTCTTCTGCACTCCTGCTGCCGACCGCGCTGCCGTCCAACACGTCCTTCGTCTCCTTGTCCAGCGGAGGGCAGTTAGCCGCCTCTTCTGTCAGAGTGCCTGCTAGCCTGCCTGGCTCGACGTCTTTGGTCACGCTGGACTCGGCGGGTCAGCCTGCGGCCAGCTCGCTGTTGCCAGCCTCCATGCCGGCCCAGACTGCCGTTCTGAGCCTGACTTCTGCGGGGCAGATGGTGACCCAGAGCACTTCCACCACGGTTGTGACTTCTGGCTCGGTGGCGCTGCCGACCTGGACTTCCATGTCGGCCTATACGCCTACCACGGACCCTAACTGGGTGCTCAGCCACTCTTCCGCGCAAGTAAGCCAGGAGAGCTGGAGAGTTTTTCGATGGTGTCGCTGCCAATGGCTGGACTAGCCTCGGCAGCTACAACTCGGACGGGAGTATCAACACGACCAACAACGCCGTTACCAACGTGGGCGGCAGCAACGTGTACGGCGAGTACTTTACGCTCCAGCACCAGCGGCGCCGTTACAGAATCACGAGCTTCGCGTTGACCAACGGAGTTACTCTCAGTACCTCAACCAAAAGCTTCACGTTGGCGGGGTCGAACAATGGCAGTACTTGGACATTGGTCTGGTCCGGTAACTTCTCTTTTACCACGACGTCACAGACCCCGAACTCGAGCGCGCCCGCTTCGACCGCGTTCTATTACTACCACCGGTTTATTGTCACTTCGGTACATTCGAGTGCCGCGTCCGTCGTGGGGACCTTTGCGCCCGTCGTTGAGTCCGAGGGCGTGTCGGCCACTGCCACGGGCCTCACGGGCGTGGATTCGATCGTGTGCGGCAAAAACACGCTGAAGTTGCCGACTGCGCTGCCCTCCGCCGGCACGGATCGCGTGCTCCAAATCAACGACCTCGGCTAGTTCGAGCTGGGCACCTGGGACCGTGGCCACTGGCTGACGAGTGACACGGCCGTCACTGTCGCCAGCGGAACTGCCAGGAAGATCCCGGTCGATGGCGTAGTGAGGCTGGCGCCCGTGTACGGCAACATCACCGTAAGCAATGCTAACGGCTTCACGACCTGGCAGAACACGTCCGGTATGCCCAGGAAGTGGCTTATCACTGGCTCGTTCAAGTTTACTACCTCAGCCAACCCTACCAACAATCCGCCGACCAGTGGCGCCTATTACGAAATATGGGTCGAAAGGAATGCAACGAGACCCGCCTCGAGCACCGGCACGCAATCAACAGAATACAATTTTTATGCGGGAGGGGGCGCCCACGGGCTCTACAGCAGCGGGAAGTTATCCATTACTAGCCTGTCAGGTATCATGGAAGTGGCAGCAAATGAGTATATCTGGTTCGAGGCTTATGGCGACACACAGGGTGCTGTCACGTGGACCCTTGTTCTTGGTGGTACAACTGCGTATTCAAGAGGTAGAGTGACTATTACCGAGATTCCGGGCTGATTCTTTTTTCTTTCGAGTCTGTATTTTTAATTAAAAAGAAATGGACGCGTTGCGACAAGCACTAGCCGACAACGAGAACGAGCTGGCCACGTGCCTAGCCCGCCGCCGGATACTGGCCGTAGAGCGGGAGAAGTTACAGCTGCAGATCGCGCTCTGTGCAAAGGTCTGTGGTTGTAGGGAGACACGCCTGCAGATCAAGCAGTTGATCCAGCAAGAAGAGGAGGCGGAGGCGGCCGCCGAGTCTGCCGCCCACGCGGCCGTCGAGGCCGAAATGGCACTAGAAGAGACGGTCGTAGAGATGCCTGACACCATCAATGGCTAGAAGTCCTGGTCTAGGCCCCATTCCGGCTCCTTGGCCGGCGCCCGCGCGTACTCGCTCACTCTTTTCTCGAAAAAGTTAGTCTTGCCTACCACGCCTAGCTGCTCCATGAAGGGCAGAGGGCATTTGGCCACCCCGTACAGCTTTTCGCTTAGGCCCAAGTTCTGCAGCAGGCCGTCGGCCACGAACTCAACGTACCGTTCCATCAGCGTGGCGTTCAGGCCCAACAGGGCCACCGGCAGCGACTCGCTGATGAACCTCCGCTCGACTTCGACGCAGCCCGCCACGATCTGGAAAATGCGCGACATCTGCAGCTTGTTCGACACGTGGTGCTTGTACAAGTGGCACGCGAACAGGCCGTGCTGCGTCTCGTCCCGCGCAATAAACTCGTTGCTGGTGCACAGGCCCTGCAGCAGGCCCGGGTGCTTTTGTTTCAGCCAAAAGATGGAGGCGAAAGAAGAGGCGAGCTGGACAAGTTCCACACAAGCGAACGCCACCAGCCGCTCGGCAAACGAAGACTGGGCCGGGCTGAGCCACTGCAGCGCCCACTTGGCTTTTTGTGCGACGGTCGGGACCTGCGTGATCGCATTGAACAACTTGTCCTTCTCTTGCTGGTCGCTGATGATCGTATCGATCAACAGGCTGTAGGTCCGCGAGTGTTCGGCCTCATTAAAGATCTGGTAAGAATAAAAAAGTCTCGCTTCACTGAACTGCACTTCGGCTAAAAAATTAGCGGCCAGGTTCTCTTGGATGATGCCGTCGCTCGAGGCGAAAAAGCCCAGCACCATCTTAATAAAATGCTGCTCGTCCGCACTCAATTTCTTGAAATCTGCCTGTTCCCGGCTCAGATCAAGCTCGTCTGCCGTCCAGAACGAGCGCAGGGAAGCTTCATAGAATGAATTCAGGTCCGGACGCCTGATGGGAAAGAGACAAAACCGCGATTCTTCCGGCACAAGCAGTTTTTCTTCAGTGTCCATAATTCGTGCAGCTGCCGGTTGTCTAGTTTCAACAAGGCCATTCACTCTCCTTTTAATACTATAAAGGGCAAAGAGGATATATTTTTTTCTTATAGCGCAAAACAAAAACAAAGAACATGTTGCAAAGACGCAAGACCGAACAACGGCTGATGCACTCGTCGCCAGAGTCCATTACCGTAACCTCGCACGAGCTCGCACTCGAGCTCAAGCGGACATACAGCGACTTCAGCTGGCAGTCAGTGCCGCAGCTCATTGTTCACGGGGTCAAGTACCTTGCTCTCTATACTAATCATACTGGCGAGGAGAAGAAGCAGATCCTCGTGTCTGTGCTCGTGGACTTGTGTCCTGACGACAACGTGGACAAGCTGATCCCGCCAGTAGTCGACGTGATCTGGGAGCTCGTGAAGGCCGCCCTCGCTTCCAACTGCTGCGAGCTGTGTCCCAAGGTCTGCACGGTCATGTAGGCATCGGGATCAAGTGCCGGCCCAGCGTCACGGGCGTGCCATGGTGGATCCTGACCGGGTCGCCGCTCGTCACCATCTGCGCTCGCGCTTTGGCCAGCTTCTCGCGGTCCATACGGTGCGCCCATAACACTACTGCTGGTATGACCTGCTCGTTCGAACGCACTTTCTCCAGGGCCATGGTAATCTTGACCAGCAGCACGTCCGCTGCTTATCTGAATCGTCTTTTTTTAGCCATCTCTACAGACAGCTCGTTCTTAACCATTTCAAAGAGGATCTCACAGGAGAAGTGGCGCTCTGCTTTTTGCCCAAAGTTGAAAAATGAGTTCACTCCAGAAATGATCGCTACCACAATTAAACATGTGACAGACACCCAGTCGTAGCCCGCCCGGCCCGCTTCGCACGCCTTGAAGCCGAAGTTGCCGACGATAACGGAGCAGATCGCCGGCACTATTGTAGCCAGCAGCCCGAAGACCAGGAACTTGTTGTCGTAAAAATAGCCAGCAGAGTTATTGAGGCGTGCGTGCAGGGCACATTCGTCCACCACGCTGGCAAAATAAGACTCATGGCGCGAGGACCATTTTTCCTCCTCTCGTTTTACGTCCGAGTCGTCCGAGTCGTGGGAGTCCTCCCGTGGCACCACGACTTTCTCGTCCATCGTTCTTTTTTCTGTTAAAAGAAAGTTTGCGACAAGATTTAAATTTTCGTCGTCGTCTTCTTCTTCTTTCGCCTGGCCGCTTTTGGCTTGAAGGCCGGCACGCCGGAGCTGTTCTTCTTCTTCTTGGTCAGGGCCAGCAGGTAGCGCGTGTACTCGACCGGGTCGTGGTGGTGCTGCTCGACCGGGTCCGGTGGCGGTGCTGCTGCCGCTGCCGCTGGCGCCCTCCTCGCGGCTCTTGCTGCCGCTCTCTTCACTCCATTGCCCTTTGCCATCACGAATTTTCTTGAAATACATCCCCACAATATTAAAAAAACTTTCTCACACCTTGCTCAGCAGCATTTCCCAGTCCGCCCCATTAAGGTCAACCTTGTCGCGAGTGTCCGGCGACACGACCCGGACGTTGAGGTACTTGGTCTTGCTCGGGAAAAATACGTACTGGTTGTGCCTGTCCTGTGCCGAAGACTGGTAGCCTCCCGAAGACGCCAGGAAGGGAATTATTAGGCTGGCCGAGTGGTTCTTGGGGCCGCGCGTAATGGAACTGCCGTCCCAGACCTCATGGAAGCCGCCGAGCGAGTAGGCCAGCGTCGAGCATTCCTTGATCTGTATGCCCAGCGAGGTCGGCAGGCCCAAGGCCACCACGTTTGGCAAGATCCTGGTCTGCCCCGAGGGCAGCGAGGTCCCCGCGCCGTTCTGGGCCGAGGTCTCGAAGCCGAGCACCGCGTGCGCGCTATCGCTGTTGGACTGATAGCAGTAGATCGCGAACTCAGCGGCCGCGCTTAGCGTAAACTGCAGCTTCAGGTGCGTGTCGAGGTACGCGATGCCGATGGTCTGACCACCTCGTTGATCAGCAGCGACTGCAGCGTGTCGGCCAAAGTCTCCCCTGCATTGAACGCCATGCTATTAGCGAGCAAAGGAGGCTAGAATAACAGAGACCTGTATAGTTCTGGCTGGGAATCGTGATCGTCACGTCGCCCGTGGCCGTGCTGGTCAGGTAGAGCTTGTTGTTCTTGGAGTTGACGTTGAAGCAGGCGTTCGGCACCGTGGCCCAGATCAGGCGGTACTTGCCGTCGATCGCTTCCTGTAAGGGCAGGCGGAACTCGGCCGAATCGCCCGGGCCCTGCACCCGGTCGCGATCCTTACTGCGGACCAGCAGGTTCATTTCGCTCAGGGCGCGCAGGTAACTCATGCTTGTAAATTTTTTTTCTTGGCGCGCCAGTTTTCTTAAACAGAGAGAGGCACGAGAAGAAAAATTCATGAGCCTGACGCTGAGTGGCACCAAGCGCCTGCGCCTGGAGGATGTGGTCGAGACCAAACCGCTCCCTAGCATGGTCACTGCCTTTGGCGAACACAAGATCGCGGAGTCCACTCCGCTAGTGCAGGAGACTTTCCCTTACACGGGCACCCTGAACCCGCGCAAGTTCGCGACCTCTGGCTCCGTGACCACCGCCACCGGCCTGCTGTCGCTCAGCGGCGCCGCGCAGGCCGAGACGCTCCGTCGCTGCAAGTACCGCGCGGGGCAAGGGCTCGTCTGCCGCTTCACGGCACTGTTCCCTGCCACAGCCAACGTGGCTAATTCGGCCATGGCCGGCCTAGGCGACGATAACAACGGCTTCTTCTTTGTGCAGGACCAGGCACAGAGCAACAGGCTGCGGATCCTGCACCGCAATGCGAGTGTCGACACTTACATCGACCAGGCCAGCTGGAACCTGAACACCTGCCTGGGCGGCGACCAAGACGACATGGATCGCAAGGACTGGTCCAAGGGCAACATTTTTCAGATTCAGCTCCAGTACCTAGGATTTGGGGCCGTCGTGTTCTCGGTCGAGAGGCAGTCGGACGGGGTGCTAGTCCCAGTGCACCGGATCCAGTACGCGGGCGCTAACACGACACCTTCGCTCAGCAATGCCAGCCTACCGTTCAGGCTCAAGACCACTGGCGCGGGCGGCCAGGTGCGCACTGCCAGTGTCGGCGTTCTGGTCGAAGGCCCCGTGAGGCAGCTGGGCCTCAGCTTTGCGCGCACCAACGTTCAGACCATCGGTACGACCGAGAGTAACGCGTTAGTGATCCGCAACAAGAGCTTGATCGGCGCCCTCCCTAACAACGACCTGCTGTTCCCAACCTTGTTGACCGCTACGGCCGTCTCGGGCACCAAGCCAGTGGTCCTCCGAGTGCTCACGCAGGCCACGTTCAGCAGCGCGCCTACCTACGCCAACCACGACGCGGCCGCCTCTAATACAGAATACTCCGCGTCCCTCGTCACGGTGTCTACTGGCAACGCGGTGGCCGCGTGCGTCGTGTCAAACACGGGGTCGGCCTCGGCCAGCCTGGACCTAAGCAGGCTCAACATCACCGTCGGGCCCGGCGAAGTGCTGTGCATTGCGGCCAGCACTACTTCCGGCACGGCGGACGTGCACCTGAGCCTTAGCTGGGCGGAGGACGTATAAAAAAAAGAAAGTTCGTCTTGCATTATTAAAAAACAACAAAGGAAGAAGAAGGAAATGAAAAAAGCGGTAGCAATCGACCCGGGGACTGAGAAATTTGGGCATAGTCGTGCTTGTAAAGGACGACCGCACCAACGCCATCACTGTCACCTATGCCAGCGTGCTAGACGTAGCCAGGCAGAGCGACACTGATAGTTTCAAGACCAAGTCCCTGTTTGCGTGCCTGAACGCAGTCGAGGAGGTCCAGAACGCCGACGTCTGTGTTATTGAAGACCAAGTGCTTGGGATGGGCAACACGAAGCCGGACAATTTGCTCATTCAAGCGGCGGCCGGTGCAACTATGCTCAGTCTCGGTGCCAAGGAGCTTATCTATTATTCGTCCAGTTTCAAATTCAGTTGCTTTTTCGCATTGACGCCGACCATGTCCGGCAGAGTCAAAGGGAAATACAAAGTTCAATCTAAAGCATTGGCGCAAAATCTCGTAGTAAGTTTTAATGTACAAGGCGAGACGAAGTGTCTCACAGAGTCGCCTCATCTCGCGGACTCATTCGGCCTTGCTTTCTGCGCGCTGGTCAGAGGGAGCGGATCAACGCGGGGCGTCCAGCAGGGAGCGCCTCGCTCGCTGCCGATCCCTGTTCCGACTGGGGTGCAGCGGAAGCAGGAGCAGCAGTAGCCGTCTTCTCCTTCTGTGCATTCCATTGTTCAGAGATCACCTTCATCCGCATTTTGTGCTCGAGTGCGCGGATCTCGGGATCTTGCATCTTTTGCTTGAAAAACTAGAAACAGTGGAAAAAAGAGATTTTTATAAAAAGCACGCGTCAGTGACAGTGTTACCTCGTTGTAGGCCGAAGGTGCTCTGGGTTTCTTTTCCTTGACAGGGGCAGTGGTGGCGTGGCCGCAAGTCGCGCAGTTGGAAGACATCTCTAGTTTTGCCTTTGTCCTTTGGTTACAAAAGGGCAACAGAGGATTTATTTTTTACTAAAGGGCAACAGAGGATTTGGTTACGAATTTGGCATCAGCCGCAAGATCAGTAAAAAATGTACGGGCGGGCCGGCCGGTGCCACCGGTGCTACTTGTTCGTCCGGTAAGTTCCACGGGCACACGATAATGCATACGCACCCGACCACCCCTATCACAATAACGGCGACAATCGCGGCCACGAGCGGTTCCATTTTCCTTGCTTTATACAATCCTTTAGCCTTTTAATTTATAAAAAAATACTTGTTTTAGTTGTGAACTGCCACGGCCTCCAGGCGCCCGTTGCCCTCGTGCAGGTGGCGGAAGTAGGCGGAGTAGATGCAGACATCATACACGCCCGAGCGGAACCCGCGCGTGCCCGGTGTGTAGGTCTTGGGCACGAAATCCTTGACCAACTGGTCGGCTGCTGCCAGCGAAGAGTCGACCAACGAGACCGTGAACCGGAGCAGCTCGTCCTTGTCGCAGATCAGGGGCTGATCGTTGAGGTCCGTGAACGTCGCGGTAATGTTGTTGTCAGTGAATTCGGCCGAGCCTGCCTGGGCCAGCGCGATCCTGATGCCCTTGCTCTTGAGGTACGAGTTGCTGGCCAGCTTGGTGTTGATACCGGTCCACGCCGCGGCCCCGAACTGGTAGTGCCACTGGCTGGAGCTGACCGCGCCACCTGTGTAGGCCCCGTTGTTAGCGTCGATGTCCGCGACCAGCAGTGTCACTCCGTCGAACTTGAAGATCAATCGGTTAGCGGTGTTGTTAGGCGAGATGGTCATCTGCGATGCCAGATCCAGCGTGGTCTCAGTCGGCGCGGCGGCGGTGTTGAACACGAGGCGCTCCCGTGCCCCCACAAAGTGCTTGTAGCCGTCCATCTCGCCGTCGAGCATGCCCCGCAGATCGTTTGAGAACGGGATCACGTACACGTTGTTGCTGTTGGCAAAGACTTCGTTGAACATCTCGTTGGCCGTGTGCTCCCTGAAATAGCGCTCGTTGACTGGGGTGCCCTGGCCAAGCTGGCTGCGCCCTTGCACATCTTCCAAGTCGATCGTCGCAGTGTCCCGAGCGCATCGCACTTGAGCAGGCGCCCGGTCGCTTCGTAGGCACGGTCGGGGGTGTAGGTGACGGCCCCGGCGCTGTAGCCGGTCTGGAGGCCCGAGCGGCGCAGGTACACGAACAACGCTCCGCATCGGTGGTTGAACTGGTCCAAATCGACTGTGACTCTGGACGACGGCAGCATCACTTTACCGTGATCAATGAACTGTACGTAGTCCAGGTACTGGTGGCGCACAGTCTTGCCGATCTTGTCCGGGTGCTTGCCCACCAACAGACCGTTGGGCATGATCGTGGACGAGGAGATCAGACGCACTTCCTCCAGCGTCGCGGTACAGGGGACGGTTTGCGTCGTCTGGTCCTCGACGAAGATCGAGCCGCGCGGGTAGAAGCGGACCTCCAGGTCTCCCCTCAGGTGGCTCAAATCGAGGTCGAGGCCGTTGATCAACAAGTGAACTATGGGCAAGTAGAACCACTGGACATCGCCGCTGCGCCACACGCGCGAGCTCAGGCGACCGTACTTGTTCTGGTTGAGCATGTCGTTGATGCTGGCCAACGCCTCTTGGCTCAGGGTGTTCAACAGCAAGTGCAAGACCTCACCGTGGTATCCAGCCAGCTCTTGCCCGCTGGCCCTTTCGTAGATTTCGATACGATCGAACCAAAGGGGCACTGGCAGGACACGGGAGTCGGTCGGCGTGCCGGTGGCCGCAAACTTGATCGCGAAGCGAAGGGTGGCGTCCTGGATGGCTCCCGGGGACTTGTTATCGAGGATAAACGAGAAGTAGGCGGTGCTGTCGAGCGCGGCGGTGTTGGGCTTGGGCGTCATGATGGTCTGCGTCCAGACGGGGCGCGTGGGCATCTTGACGACATGCTTCGGGGCAACCACGACAGCGGCGCCAGTCGCTGGGTCGCGGTCATTGGCGTGTACGAGCTTGGCCTTCTTTCCGGACTGGAACATCGCAGTCTCGCTCGGTCGCTTGCCACCGAACATCGTTTGGTCAATATATAAGACAACCAGAAAATAAAAATAATTTATTTTTTGCCCGACATGAGCACGGCGGCCGAGATCGCGACGGCCCCGATCGCGAGCGGTACGGTCACGCCCATCGTGCGCGCGGTCTTCTGCCGGTCCTCCTTGTTGTGCTGCTTGTTCTCCCTGTCTTCGTACTTGCGCCGGCCGATGCGCGCACGCTTGGCGGCTTGCTCGTCGGCCTTGGTTTGCTTGGCCTCTTGCTTGGCCGTCTCTTTCTCTTGCCTCTCTTCCTTTTTCGCGGCCTGCTTGGCCGTCCGGCGTTCGCGGGCTCGCTTGCCCATCCGTAGAGCTTTATTTAAAAAACATTCGTGCGCAAGATTAAAATTTTTTAATACGTAATGACCGTGCATATTTTTGCCAAGAGAGCAGCAATTTCGCCAAGGAAGGCTTGGTCCTGGCACAACTGTCTTTTAGCCACGAGGCGCTGCTGCAGCTGCTGGAGCTGCTGCGTGGGCGCGCGGAACTTGCAGGCGAGCTCGGCCCAGATTCCGGCCTCGGAGCGCACAAAGTCAGGCAATCGTCCGTCCTTCCAAGCAGGCTCGAACCATGTCTGTACGGCCTCGACCTGCTGTTCAAGACCTAGTCTCTGCAGCTGCTTCAGTTCCTTGATCTCGATTCGCAACAGCCCGTACTTTTGGAACACCATCTCCAGCGCACTGAACAGCTGCGCCAGCGCTTGTCTCTTGGTCTGCTGGGGGGAGGACATCGTCAAGCGGCACGTAGGCGTCTAGATCGACGGCGGGTGGCTTTCTTCTCGCTCTTTTCAGCAGCACTAGCAGGACCGCTAGCACAAAGACCAGGATTCCCCACACGGCCAGGGCTTCTTCCGGTGTCACGACAGTCGTGGTCATCTTCTTAAGTGAAGGACCACAAGTTTTAATTTTTTGCGCTCTTTTTTTAGAAGCGGTAGTGGCCCTCGCCGGCCGGGTTTAGGTAGTTTTCGTAGGCGTATTGCGACACGATTTCTGAGAGCGCGCCGAGCATAAAGAGCTGCTTGCCCGTGTCACCAGGCGCCATGTTCAGGCCGTAACCAGCCAACAGGCCGGGCATCACGCTGTAAATCAAACCACCGCCGACCACGTGCAGGGCCAGGGACGGGTAACGGGCCAGCCGGCCCTCTTGCGTTGAATTGAGCACGCGGGACTGCAACACGTCTACAATCGTGGTCGTCGCGGCCGCGATGATGGCCATGCCTACCGACTTGTCGACGGTCACGCCTCTGAGCCCGGGCACGCCCGCAAAAGAGATAGGGGCGTCCGTTTGCACTAGTACCGGCGTCGCAAAGTAGGCGAACGCCGCGGCAGTAGCACTGCGCGCGATGTTCTCCATGCTAAAAGTGTCACTGACGGTCCCGGCAATCCCGTCCATCTTTGTTGTTCTCCGTATTAAAAAACAGCGCCACAGAATTTAATGTATTTTTATTTATTCATTGATTTGCTGTCGGAGGGGCTGGGGTGTCTAGGTCTACGGCTGCTAGTGCGACAGAGGTGTTGCGGGCGTGCGCAATGGCAGCTGTTTGGGCCGTGATCAAGGCTAGCTCGGTGACGGGGTCGAGCCTCGTCATGCCGATGCCTGCCTTAAGTTTCGCGCGCTCGAGCAAGAAGAGCCACCGCTCGTTGGCAAAGCACTCGTCAGTCGTGCCGACAATCTGGTAGCGCGTGCGGCTTGCCACCAGGCGCTCGAGGCACGTCAGCCCTTGCTTCAAGGCCACGTTGGACATCTGGTCCACGGCAGAGTCGTCCAGCGCCTCTTCGGCGTCCTCCAAGATCAAGGGCAAACGCGCGCGGGACACCTTGCGCAGCGCTCGTGGCTCGCAGGGGATCCCTGCCTTTTTGAGCTTGGGCGCAATCAGCTCCGATTTACCGTAGGCGCACAGGAGCCGGTAGGCGGGGTCGTCGCGCAAGGGCACCGTCTCGGCCTCCTCAAACCGCGGCTGCGTCAGCGGCGGCTGCTGGCGTTCTTTGGCTGCCATGCGCCGTCTTTTCTTGGGAGGGGGCTGAGCCGCGGGAGGAGCTGCAGCCCCTTGTTCTGGTGGCAGCTCTTGCTTGCCTTCTTCCGCGGCCGGTGGCTCGAGATTGGCAAAGGGGTCCATCCGTTATACAAAAGAGGTGACTCACAACTTTCTTTTTTCTTGTTATACGCGTCTGGCTCCACCTCCAGGTGCACCAATAGGCTCGTTGCTGGCCCTGTTGATGCCGACCCAACCGCGCACGTTGCCGTCCTCGCGCTCGAAGGCAGAGACCGAAGGGATGAGGCTCCACTGTTCGTCGCGCATTTTCGAGGCCTGGTATTCTTCAATCATTCTGGCCGCTTGCATACAACCATTCCAGTCGTTACCATAACTACGTCTGAGTTCGGTCAACCAGGGCTTCATAGTTTTACGCTCACCCTTGGCCTCGTAGCAGTTGGTATTCGTGAAGTCGGGCCCGTAGACTTCATCGATCTCGAGCCACCTTTGTACCACGACGCCAGACTGTTCTTGCTCAGGCGCTGTGCGATGCCCTTCATGCCTTTTATGGTCTCGTCCTTGGCATCTGGCATCCCATTGAGCGCACTGTAGATGATACTGCTGGTGGCCAGGGCATCTGTTTTGACCACGGGGTCTGTTTGAGTCCCGTGCTCCACTGCATCGTTGAGGTGCGCGCCCGACTTCTCGTCAGTGGTAGTCGCCAGGCGCACGGGTCCTCGTTGTGGGGCGGCCATCGTTCTTCCGTTTTTGTTTAAATAGGGCCACCAGAGAATAAAAAAAAATTTTACTTGGCGCCGTTCAGTGCCGCTTCGCACTGCCTAGCCTGTTCGGGCGAGATTTTCAGCAGGATCTGTGCGTCCTGCACCTTGGGCGGCAAAATCTTTTCGAGCGGCGCCTCCTCGACCGTGTTGTGCAGGGCCTCGAGCACTTTCTGTTCGGCCTGTGCCTCTTTCTGCCACTTGCGGCCGGCCTGCATCAGTTCCTTTTCGTTCAGTTTGCCTAGCGCTAGCGCGAGCTGCGGGTTGAAGCTCTGCAAGTGGTGCATCCCGGCTTTTTTTTAATGACAAACTTACAACAACAAAAAAGAATCAATTGTTCTTCCGCTTCTTGTTCGGCGCACTACTTGGTTCTGCCATGTCCTTTCTCTTGCTGTTTAGCTTCACGAGCTTGATGCCTAGCTTAGACAAAACCTTGTGCCATTCCTTCATCAGCTTCTTGCCCCTCCCGCCCTCTGCCTGGATGCGCTCGGAGGCCTTTTCGATCATTTCGTGCAGCGTGCGCGATTTCTCGGTTGGGCCCACGGGTCCTTGGCTTCGTGTCTTGCGCTCCAGCAGCTCCTCGAACAGCGGGACAGAGGGCTCCTCGTTGAGGCTGGTGACGAGCTTCTGGTCGTGCCACTCGTCGGTGCCGTACGCCAGCGCCATCCGGACTACCTTGAGCCGCTCTTCAAAGGTGAGTTTCTGGCTGGTGAGAATTTGCACGTCCTTCTCGGGCAGCTCTCCTAGCTGGTCAGGGAAGATCTTGTAGTCCAGGTCCGCCTCCGTGCCCTTGGCCGTGGCGGTCAGCACCAAGTTGGCCAGGTACCTGACGGCCAGGTTGTCCTTGTCCTTTTGCCTGTTCTCGGGTCCTTCAGGATGCTCTCGATGACACGCTCGGTCCCCTGGCGCAGGAAGGCCTTGGCTTCTTCGGGCTTGCCCCGGACCTTGTCGAGCAGCTCTCTGTCGTTGACGCCCATGTTTCGCTTGCGCATGGCCTCCAGGATGCCCACGCGCAGCATGTTCAGGCTCTCTTTCTCTTGGCCTTTGGGCAGAGCTTTCCCGTTCATGGCACAATACAAGAGTTCCTGCTCTGCTTGCTTGGTGTCCAGCTCTCTGTCCGGTGCTGATTCCATGTCCATGGGCGCGGCATCCTTAACGTACGCTTGGTTATTGTTGGCGCCTTGGCTATAGTCTGATCCTGCCCCCCCAAGCCACGTCGAGTTGTCGCCGCCGCCGCCGGGTTGGCCCAGGCTATAGACTTTGCCAGCAGAGGGGCTGCTGCCGTAGGCCTCGCCGCCGGCCGCGACCAGCACGTCGACGCCTCTCTTGTCACTGTCCTCCACCCCTCCGTTGCCCGGACGACGCACCGGCCCGTCGACACCAGCGGCCATTCGCACGGGTGCGCCCGTGGCGGCGCCGACCGCGAGACCCCGGGACTGGAGCCAGCCCTTGGCAAACAGGCCCCGGAACAAGGCCTTGAAGCCGCTGACGATGCTGGGCTGCGTCACGAGGCCTTCGCCCACCGCCTGTCCCACGTCAGGCCGCTGAGTGAACAGTGGCACAACTTGGCTCTGCGCCCACTCCCAGGCCTTGTCCATGCCGCTCCCCTGCGGGAAGCTGCCCTTCTCGCGCTCGAGCGTGTTCTTCGTAAAGTCCACCATGCCCGACCTCTTGACGAACGCGCTGAACTCCTCTGCGCTGGCCGTGTGCACCAGCCTCTTCTTTTCTTCGGGTGGCAGAGCGGGCGCCACGGCCTCGACCGCCGCTTCCTTGAGCTCAGTGACTTTCTGCTGGGCCTGTTCGGCCTGTTGTGCGAGCTCGCTGGCGCCCGAGACTTCCTGGGACTCCTTGTATTTCTTGATTTGTTCCTGGTACCGCTTGAGCTGGTCGAGGAGCTTTTGCTGGACGTTGTCTGCCGTCTTTCTGTCCTTTTGGAGCAACGCGTTGGCCCTTTCCTTGTAGTCAGCGTGTTTTCTCTCGAGGGCGGCCTTCTGTTCCTCTGACTCCCGGAGCCGCTCGGTAAGCTGGCGCAGCTTGCCTTCGCTGACCTGGCGCTCTTTGAGCAGGCGTTCCGCTTCCTTGACCCTGGCCGCGGCTTTCTCTGCCTTCTTGCCCTCCCGTGCTCTAGCCAGGGCGTCTTTCGCGCCCTTGAGTTCTTTCCGGAGTTTGAGGATATCCTTGCTCTGTTTTTCGCTCTCGTGGCCCATTTGCATCACGGCCTCGTCCGCTTCCGCGATCGTGTCCGTGTTTATTTTCAGTTGTGCTCGGAGCTTCTCGACTCGCTTGGTTAGCTTGTTGTAGGCCTCGCTCGCTTCAGCCAGCGAGCTCTCTTGCTGCGAGGTCTCGCGTGTCAGGCTGTCCACGTGCTGTTGCAGCGTTTCTTCTCCCTTGTTAGCAGCCTCCAGGTCTTGCTGCAGGTGGCGCTCGCGCGCTAGCGCCTCTTCCAGCGCCTGTACGGCCTGTTTGTTTTCTGTTGTCAGCTGGTGGCGGGCCTCCTCGCTCGCTTTTTTAGCTCGCTGGGCCTCTGCGCCGAGCGACGCCATTTGCTCCAGGGCCGCGTCTGCCAGCGCCCTCTGCTCGCGTGCGAGCCTCGCTTGTTGCTTGGAGTCGGTCTGCAACTGCTTGATCTCCGCTGCCTTGCGGCGCAGGTCCTGTAGCAGCAGCTGGCGGTTGCGCCTGTATTCTCTGGCCCGTGCCTGGAGCTCCTGGTTGTGTTGATGGGCTTCTTGCAGTTCTTGTGCCAGCCCGGCGTTCTTGGCCCTTTCCGCCTCGGTGTTGCCTTCTGCCGTCTGCAGGCGGTCGGTGCTCTCCTTGAGTCGCGACTGCAGCTGTTCGATCTCGGTGTCCTTGAGCGTAATCTGGTCCAGGTACTCGTCGGCCAGGGCCTCTGCCTTTTTCTGCAGGGCCTCTACACCCGCCTTGTCCGACTCCAGCCCCTGGTAGGCTTTTTCGGCTTCTTGTAGCTGCTGGTCCAGCGCGGCGGCCCGCTCGTTGATCTCTTGCAGCTTCTGGTTAGTCTCAAACACCTGCCTGCTGGCATCCGCTGCATTGCGCGCTGTCTCGGCCGCTTGCTGTCTGTAGAGTTCTGCCTTTTGTTCCGCCTCCTCTGCTTTGCCTTCCAGCGCCGTCTTCTCTTCGCTGTACCCGAGCGTGGCCGCGTTCTTCTCTCTGAGTTCTGCCGCCAGCCCCGCGGCCGCCTGTTGTGCGCTGGACGCCTTTTGCTCCGCCTCTTGTTTCTCCTGCTGAGCCTGCCGTTCGGCTTCCTTTGCGTCTTCCGCCTTCTGCCGCAGCTCGTCGTTGGCGCCCTTGGCCTGGGCTGCCTGTTGTTTAGCCGCTTCGGCCTCTCGCGCGGCCCTGTCGGCCTCCGCTGCCTTCCGTGCTGCTTCCTGTCTTGCACTGTCTGCGACTTTCTCCGGCCGTTCGTGTGCCAACTTTTCTGCGCGTGCCACTTCGAGTGCATGGTCCCTTTCTGTCTGCAGTATAACCATTTTCTGCTGAAGGATATTGTAGTCGTTCTGGAGGCCCTGGCCCGCTTGCTGCAGCTGGGCGATCCTCTTGTTTGCCTCGTCGATACGGCCCCTTGCGGCGGCGGCGAGGCGGTCGGTGTATTGTCGGTATTGGTTGCTCACGTCGACGATCCTCCTGCCGTCATTTCCGCTGTTCTTGATCGTTTCCTCCAGGCGCGCGACGTAGGCTGCCAGGTCGTTGGCTCGTTTGCGTTCTCTCTCAGTCTCCTCTTTTTGGCTCTTAAGCTCCTCCAGGCGCTGGTTGGTTGCCGCCTGTTCTTGCCGTAGCTTTGTCCTGGCATCCAGCAACTCCTTGGCCTTTTCATCCTTTTCAGCCAGCGCCCGGTCGTGGGCCTCGCGCAGACTGGTCTGGTTCTTCTCTAGCTCTTCCTTCAGTCGCTTCTGTTCGGCCAAGGCGGCTTGTTGCTTCTCGGCGAACTCCTTGTCTTCTTCTACTTGTTTGGCCAGTGTTTTGGCGCGTTCCTCTGCCTCTTGTATTCGCGCTTGCCAGCCGTCTTTCTCCTGCTGGAGGGCTGCGATGCGTGCCTCTGCTCTCTGGCGTTTCTCGGCGTCCAAGCCAGCGCCAGTCAAAAGCTTTTTCAGCCTCTCGACCTCGTCCTCTGCTGCAGTCAATTTTTGCTTGTACTGAGCATTCATGGCGTCCGCGAGTTTTCTGGCGTTATCTGCCTCCTCTTGTATACGAGCGACCACCGCTTTGGCGGAATCGATATCGTCTTCCAAGAGGCCGATCGTTGCGTCCTGTACGCGTACCGTTGCGTCACCGCGGTCGACCATCTTCTCCAGCTGGCTGATCTGCAATCGCAGATCTGCTATAAGCTTCGACTGGTCGGGCGACGCGGGCCGCCCGTCGAGTGGTTGCTCGCCTGGCTTCGGGCTGTCGGCGCGCGCGGGAGGAGAGGCATCGTTCCCACCTTCACCGCCTTCGTCCCAGTTGATCTCACCACCGCCGTCGCCGCCTTCGTCCTCGTTGCCCGACTGCGAGGCGCGGCGAGAGTGTGGCGGCGAAGCGGAACGCGAGCGCGATGGCGGCGGCGAAGCGGAACGCGAGCGCGAGCGTGGCGGCGAGGGCGAAGGCGAGCGCGAGGGCGGCGGCAAGGGCGAATGTGAGCGCGAGGGCGGTGGCGACACCGAGGCGGAACGCGAGCGCGGTGGTGGCGGCGAGGCGGGGCGCGATGGCGGGGAGGGCGGCCGCAGGATGCCCAGCGCCTGGTGCAATTCGGGGTTTACCCACTTCATGATGTCGCGGGTCTTCTGAGCCCTTTGTTTGTCGCTCTGGCCCGCGTAGCCCGTGGGCCCTGGTTGTTTGCCGCGGACCACGGGCCGGCTGTCGACCCATGACGGCTTGCTGGTCTTGGTCAGCTTGCGCGACAGGCTTTCCTTGTCCTCCCGGCGCATCCACGGCGCCGTGGTGTAGAAAGGGGGAGGAGGCATCCCTTTTTTACAAAACTAGCGCCGACAATAAAAAAAAATTAATTGCCGCTCAACTACATATGAAAAAAGGCCATGGACGACAATGCCGGCCCTGCCAGCGCCAAACGACGCGGAGGAAGAAGAGCCGATCGAGGAAAAGATAGACGAGTACATCCAGAAACAAAAGGAGAAGAAGTCCAAGAAAAAGAAGAAGAAGGACGAGAAGGAAGAGGAACCGTTGGCGGAGGACCCGGAACAGCTCTCACGCAACGTCGAGTACTTCTACCCCAAGGACCCGACGGCCGGCCAGCTTTTCGTGCTGGTTGGGAAAAGCGAACGAGGTAAGACTCACTTCTTGCGCTGGTTACTGTACTCGATGTGCCTCCGCAAAAAGGGAGCGTTCCAGTTCGGGCTCGTCATGGTTCGCACCAAGGTACAATAATAATACATAAAAGGAAATACGCATGGTTGCTCGTGATTAGTTTAAACACTCCTATCGGTTCCACTGGGCTTCGGAGGAGCACGTGCGCGTGTACGAAGGCTTCAACAAGGACGTGCTGGTGCAGTACGTGGACAACTTGAAACGGCGATATCAGCAGCAAGGCTACCTCGAACCGAGCTTCTTGGTGTTCGATGACCTCGTCGGAATACTCAATACACAGGATGGATGGATGAGCAATTTTATTGGGACCTACAGGTGATTTTACTACAACACACTGCGTCGTATTAACTCTTTTGTTGATTTCTGTGCAGGCATTACAACATTTCAATTTTCGTGGCCGTCCAGTACCTGACCGGCCGTCAGAGCGTGTCCCCGATCATGCGCGAGCAAACGAGTTTTACAATAATGTTTCTGAGCAAGAACCACAAGACGCTTAATGCGCTCTGGGAGAACTACGGGCAAATGATGGATAAGAAGTCGTTTTTCCGGCACTTGGCCCAGGCCACGGACCCCGAAGTGACAGGCACCAAGCACGCGTGCGTGGTCTACAGCGAGCGGGTGGACAAGCTCGAGCACAACTACATGTCGTGGCTGGCCCCTGCCGCTCTCCCGGACGGGGAGGTCATGCTCAAGGGCCCCGACAAGCCCAAGGAACCGAGCAAGGACGAGCTCACCAAGGAACTGCGCTTGGCCCAGCTCGCGTGGCGCGCGCCGAGCTGGGTGCCCAAGAACCTGAACCTGTCGCGCGGAGACCACGCGGCCCTGCAGAAGATGATGCACTTCGCCGACGCGGCCAAGAGCCGCCTGCGCAAGGGCAAGAGCCTGGCCCAGAAGGACAAGCAAAAGCTGCGGGAGATGGTGGCGTTCGGCCGGGACGCGGAGGCCGCCGCCGAGGCGCGCTGGCGCGAGCAACAGGCGCCACCACCGCGGCCCCCGAGGTACGGCTACGTCTACGCCAACGACCCGAACCACCGCATGCACCCGTACCGCACGCCCAGCATGGTGAGGCGCGTCGACCAGCGGCCGGCGCTCGGCCTGCCACCGAGGCCGCCACCGCCCGTCCCAGGCCCGTCGGGCGCTTTCGTGACCCCGCTAGTGAGAAGGCCGGGCCGGCCGGCCCCGCCGGACCACCTGCGGCGCCGCCTCTCGATTTAATCTTATGACCCCCCTCTTTTTAAGTGAAAGAGGGACATGCTAGACCGGCTCCCAAGTGACCTGGTGACAGAAGTCCTGGCCTGGCTCGGCCCGGGCGAACAGGCGCGCTCGGTGGCCTACCTCCGGCGCTACACGAACTGCTTCATCCGCCCCAGGCCACGGAAGCGGCGCAAGGCTGTGGCTGAAGCGCACACAGAGTTCGAGGGCCTGCGCCGCCTGCTCAACACGATTTTTTCCTTCAAGATCAAGAACTTCAACATGCTGCTGGCCCTTTAAGTTCTTTTGTCTCTCCCTTTCCTCCTTCTTCTCCTTCATCCTCTTCATGTAGGTAATGATTGACTCTCGTAACTCCTCATCATCACACATATTGGCATACCAACCTTCGTTCACAGCGGCAATCTGAAGCATATTGAAAAGGCCCGGTTCCTTGCCTTCCGTTCTGTTCAGAAAATTTGCCCTTGCTGTTGGGTTCTGCCTATCATGATTGAAAGAGCAGTCTCTGTTCTCCATCTGTGCCTTACACTGCAAGCCCACGAACCACCTCCAACATGCGGTCTTCAGGTCTGGCTCTCTCTGTCTCTTCCAACCGGCAACTCTGTTTGTGTACGTGGCTTGTGCGCCAACAGGTACACCGCCTGCCTGTGCCGTATGTGCCTCCGTGAGCGAGAGTCCATGTTTGAGCATGCACTCATCACTTCTTGAAACAGTGCTGACGGAGCAACGCTTTGAACCGTATTTTCGAACACCTGTGTCTCGAGGAAGTTCTTGGACTTCACTGAGCTAAACGTCGAGCATTGTTGTATGAGCTGAGTAAGCTTACTCGGGTTAATTGTGTGTAACGCCGAAAAGAAATAGAGGATGATCGACTTGCGGCCATAGAATAGCCCATAGGAGGAAACTACCTCCGTAAGGGTCGCCGCCAAGCCAACAGCACTCCTCAAACTCATCGCCACTGTCTCAAAGATTTCAAATCCTATGAGAGTACCAGTGCAGAGATGCTGGTATCCATGAGATTGAAAATATGAAATGAGTGTGGCCACCGCCAGTTCACACTGAGCGTCTAGGCCTGTTGCATTGTTTCTCTTAATCTCCTCCTTCTTTCTCAAAATTTTGTACTGTGTCAGATCAAATCCCTCCGAGACTAGAGATTGGTCAAAAACAGTAACAAGGGCCTCGTATTCCTGCGTTTCGTCGCAAGGAAAAGCCTTCATGCAGGCATTGATCTCTTTGAGCTTGCTCAAAAGCGAAGCATCAGAGTCTTTGTCTGAGCTCGTCTTGGCATATATCATGAGACTTGCCACTCCTCCTTTCTTCCCCTTGAAGGCATTTATGATGTTCTGTCTGTCCTTCTTCTCCGTGTTTGTGACCACCACCGTAGTTGAACCCGAGGGTGCAGGGGCTGGTGGGGCAGGAGCTGGTGGGGTCAAATATGTCGGAGGGTGTGTCTTTGCACCACTCACTTTTGCTTTCATTCTTTCCAGTCTCATCGTCTTCTCGAACTCCTCATTCTCTTTCGCCTTCTTCTTCTCAGATATCACCAGCTTTTGAGCATGAGTGATAAAGGCCACCAATTCAGAAGCAGATCTGAGAAAATTATATTTCTCCACATATTGGTCAACACCTGCTTTGTTGGCGACCGGTGGTGCGTTACTAAGTGATTTAAGGACAGAGTGATCCTTGGTAGGAATCCATCTCTTCCATGCCTCCTTGTGCAGTAACGCACCCATCAACAGTCTGATCTTGGTCAGAACTCTGTCGGTCTTCTCTAACTCATCAATCACAGGATGAGTTTCTCCTGCTGCCTTAATGCTTTTTTCCATCTCTGCCTTCCCCTCCTCCAAGGACTTTATTTCCATTGTAAAAAAAATGAAATATACCACTCGAGTTTTTCGAACCCAGATTGGTCTTCATTTTTGTTACAACGACTGCCTCCTGACCAGTCGCGAGGAATCTGGCCGTTGCTCTTGGGTTTGTGTACTGGAGGTAACCCTCACATCGTGGGCCGTATGAACGTTCCCAAATCAGGGTTTGAGTGTACACCCCAAAGATAGCATCGAGTAATTCAAGGTGGGTGTGTGTGTCCCCAAACTTGATATGCTGTATCTTCTTTCTCTCTTCTGGATCAGAGACCAGTTTGCCGAGGAGCTGTGCTGTGTTTGATAATAGGATATAGACATCCTTTTTAGCACGACTTTTCTCTCTTCTTTGATCCTGAGGGATCCACACATAGGTATCCTTCTCTACCCCCATCTTGTTATCAAACTCTTTTTTAGTGAGGTCATAGTGGTCTTGCACCCACTGTTGTTCCTCCACTGTGATCTCCTCTCCATCACTATGAATCAAGTCGATCATTTTTCGTCCTCCTCCTCCCGTGTAGGCAGGTGGTAAGGGATTACCATATGCTCCTCCTCCTCCCGTCTCTTCTTGTTCAAATCCTCCTTCATCTTCGTCTCCTCCATATCTTCCTTCATCATCCCAGCCCTCTTCTACTCCTCCTCCTACTCCTTCATCTCCTCCTCCTCCTTCATTCAATCCTCCTCCTCCTCCTTCATTCAATCATCTTCCTCCTCCTCCTCCTCCTCCTGCTTCTTCTTCTTCTCTTCTTTGATCTGCCTCCGAGAATTCACTCACTTCGGCGGTCTCTGTCGACATGATGTCGTAGTAGTGATCAACAGGAGGACAGTGTCAGCTCCTATGTTTGGTTTTTGTTCGTTTGTGTTCTGTTCCTCCTTCAGTCGATTGACTAGTGAAGAGAGAAACTAATAGAGAGGGTAGGATAAGATTCCCTGTCCTCTATGAAACACTGTTTGTATGTTTGTTTTTGTTTGAGAAAAATAGTTTTTGAGACTTTCTCCGATTTCTTGTTCTCCTTACTCAGATTACTTTCTCCTCCTTCTTTTCTATATTGTATCTAGTATGAGGCACTTGGACCTACACACAGATAGTAATAGAGAAGCTAGAAAAGCTCTCCTTGAGAAGTCGACAGTCGGTCGGATAGGTTCTCAGACCTACCTTTAGAAAACGATCAGAGATTTGCAAAAATACTCTGACGTATGTGTGAGATAATGCAGATAAATGCACAAACTAGAAGGGTAGAGTGTTGTGCTCCTGTCCCTATGCTTGTTTGTGTTTTGTGTGTGTTCCTTCACTCTTCTGTCCACCTTCTTCTTCTTGGTCTCTGTGTGAGAACAGCAAGAACGACAGAGAATTTGTATCTGATGTCTCCTTGTGAGCACACAGATACTGATTGGGCTAGAGGGTACGAGACACCTGCTTGAGACCAATCAAATTATTTGTTTTGTGAAAAAGTTATGAGGGAGCTGTGTTGGAGTATTTGTTTTCGTCTGACGTCCCCGTGTGAGACAGGTCAGTGAAAATTCACTCTGTTGCCTGTGTGGCAAAGCAGAAAGAAATCACCCTAGTGATGTGGACTCCAAATGTAATGCCCCCAACGATAGCTCGAAAAAAGTCGGTAATACAACCAAACACAGTCCTCAAGAATGAGAATGATGTCTCGTTGTATTAGCTCAGTGAAGCCAAAAAGGAAAACGGCAACAGACCAGGAATAAAATGGCATCAGGTCCAATCCGGACAAATAATACTGAAAAACGAGCTGGTGCACCTGTCACCAGGAAAAGGTACTTTTTACCGGCTATCCGGGGGGTGATGCCTACAATTTATAGAAACACAATATCTGACTGTTAATATGACCATGGTGTGACTGTAATAGAGTGAAGCAGGTCATTGTTCTAGAGACATGTGATAATAAGGTCGTTCGGTGCGGGTGAAGCAAAGTAATCAGCAAATTGGCAATACTGCTGTGTTTCAAGGAAACAATTACGATAATAATCGGCATTATTCATTATTGATAAATTGGCAATGCTCAGGTAAAAGTGGTAATAATGTGGCAATTCTGAGTTCCACGGTTAATAATAAGGACTAAAATATCACGGATTTTGTGGTCCTACACTCCCCCCGAACTCAGTACCTCCTCCTTTCACGGGCGGAATCGATCGCGTCCCATGTAGAGCATTCGCAGAATAGCATTATTACCGTTCATGACAGCTATAAGAGAGAATTCCTTAGCTTTCATTATTCACCACACCGATTCAGATTCTCCATCACTCACCCTCCCTTCTAGGTGTGACACTCTCCACCGTTGTTGGAGTATACTTCTCGTAACTCATTTCACGTATCTTGCACAAATCGCCAAGCTAAGCTAACATAGTTGATAGTTGGATTCAAGTCACAGTAAAATAAAAATGTGATCTTTAATCTTAAGTTAATTATCCGTACATCCCATCTCGTCAGTTGTCTACTTCCGCAGGTAAGTAATCAGCAAGTCTGACAGTAAATTGATTAACTAGATTCAAATATTGTGGTGCAGGCAAAGCCTTTGTAAAGATGTCTGCCAGATTCTCCGCCGTCCCGATCTTTCGACTCGTGATACGACCTGTCCTCTCCAACTCGACTATGTAGTGATGCTTGAGCGATAAATGTCTGGACCTCTGGCTCCTAAAGCCATTCGTCGTGGTCAAAATGGAACCTCGATTGTCTCCGTATACCGTCGATGGCCGCGGTAACGGTATCCCCTATTCGCTGCAAAAATTCTGAATCGCAATTGTGTTGCGAGCCGCCGATGACATTGCGATCGTCTCAGATTCCTGAGTCGATAAAGCTACCTTCGATTGCCGTTTCGACGCCCAAAACACCGGTCCGGTGATGCAGTGTAGTTCACCAGAGCGCGACCGTCTTGTAAACTTGCACTTACCAAGATCTGCGTCAGCATATGTCTGCAAGTCCACCGTTCTCCAGTCCACGTTTGATGGAAAAAATATTCCGCGTTGATCCTTCAATGATTTATAGATTCGGCTTATCATCCCATACGCCACGTCCGGTTCGCGATGCATATAGATGCAAAGTCTATTCACTGCATACGCCAGCTGCGGTTGAGTCTGCGACATCGGCCATATTAACTCGCCCGCCAGCTTCCAAAGGCCATTGTCTTAGCGTTAACGAGGCGTCCGCTGGCTGTGGATCTTGATCTGTGCACCGTGTGACTGCTGGCTTAGCGTTTGAAAATCCGCGATCCTGCAACAAACCATCGATGTAAGCCTTTAGGTGTATAAACAGTCCATTTTCAAACCTCTCAAATTGCATCCCGCAAAATACTTCAACTTCCCCCTTGTCGGTCAATCTAACCAGGTTGGCATGCTGCTCCCCCCTTAGACAGAAAACAAGCATGTCGTCAGTTCGCAGCAATACAATCCATGGCATCGACCTCGGATCCGTAGCGAGCGGTGGTGGGAACCCTCCGACGTACCTTTGAGAAAGAAAACACATGCATCAACAGTCGATTGTTGATACCCCAACTGTCGCAGAAAACGAGAAATATGGTTGTACCATCTCCTCCCCGCCTGTGGGGATCCATATAATGCTTTCTTAAACTCTCCATATCCCGTTGGGCGTATCCTGGCTCCTAAAATCATCAGATGGTATGGCGTAACAAATCTCCCCCATGTCGGCATGTGAGTATGCCTGACTAAAATCAATGTGCTTAATTCTCGCATTCAATGCTACCATTAACGAACACAACGTCAGCAAAAATATGTGTTGAGCTACGGGGGATGAAGTTTCGTAGGGGCTAAAATGCTGGAATGGTACCATCTGGTTTCCATAGATTACCAACCGAGATTTGTGTTTAGAACTACCAGTCGCATCATCTATCTTTAGCGTCAACAAACCCTGTTCTGATGGGTTTTATCTTGTCCTTGTCAGCATCGTTCCACGATGCCCATTCTAAGCACCAAGCGTCGTACAAACCCTGTACCTCTTTACCCCTGGCCTTAACCGCCTCTGGCATTTGCCTTAACACCTTTTCAGGCTTTCTCAACACTCTCGTGAACAAACACACGTCTGTGTAACGAATTTCATCCATCCGACCTCCATAAGGCATATCATCATCGTGCCTCTCATTCTCTGCATCATCATCTGCTGTGGCAATATGATATCTGTGTGTGGCCACGTTTGCTGGTGTCTGTTTTCTAACCCGTGGTCCACTAACCACATTCGTGTCGGAAATATTGCCCTCTATATCTCTCGGAGCTTTCGGCTTCGGTTGTACGTGTACCTTTACATGTCCGGGAACTGAATCACTCTCCCTCCTCGTCGTCTAGTAGGAATCCTGCTTAAGAACTGACCTCTGTTGTTGCGAAGTGGTGTCCCTTTCCACCCTCGGAGCCTCCTCGCGATAATTAGACGAGTCATGTTCAACAACAACAATTGTTGAGTTTGTTAACGACTCATCCTTTGTTAGCTCAGTCTCGTTTTTTTTTGTCCGCAACCTGCGTCGAATTTGTCGCCAATTCCCAGTGAGGGGTTCCAACATCATGTTGTTTTTCGTACCTGTAGTTGTACTCCCCTTCCCACAAACTCTTATTCACGTTTGCAGCATTGCCCCGAACAGAAGCATCAAATCTCACATTTCCCTGTTCGACTATTTTTTGTCCCCCCTCAAATAGATTCTATACAGCCTTCTGAATAGATTGTATCCCACCAATATTCCTGGCACTGCCATCGACAGACCTTTCTTGGGGTCCCACTTTCGTACCCATGCCAGGCATCCTATAGGTTGTAAGAACCCTGTTGGTGGTTTTCGTTTGAGTGTAACCTCATAGGGTGAAAGACCTTTGTATTTCCCCTTTGTCATGGGCGAGATCATTCGTATAACCCACTCTGCGATAAAACCCGTATTGAACCGAATAAACTTAAGTCTGAACTTAGTGACCGAAAACGAATTGCGATGCAGAGGCGTGTCACGGAGATGAATCCGGTAACACTGATAACCTACTAATCAATTGACGGATAGTTCGTGAGAACAGTAATTCCGGCAGATTGATAACCGGTGAGTATTTAAACCCTTCGGTACTTCCCACCAATATGAACGGAACTTTACTGAATATACAATCAATATACACTTTACGCTACCGACGTGACACGTCACTACTATTAGATTATGGTCGACGTAATGGATGACTGTTAACTGACTTTCTAGAAATAATTCCTACGTCATTGATTATCCATAAATAGTAAAATGGTAATCGTAGTTAAGAAAGGGTAATTACTGTCGGACCATTCTGATATAAGTAAAATGGAAAAACGTTAATATCTAATTACAAAAAGAAAGCGGATGCAACGCTCCCCCTTAATTCGATATTTACGAGCATTAGTGGCAAAGCGTAATGATTGTAACAACTACACTAATATTACGAGTAAATGTAGAAATTTGTCTCGCAGAACGAAGTGTAACTGAACAGTAACATTACGTGACTGCGATTAAGAAAATTTGACGTGACCTCCCCCTGAAGTCTGTATAATCGCCTTCGATCGTTAGTTTCGTGTGTGCATTTAGTACAGCGCTGTCACCACGTTCGATTAACGCATTGATTGAAGTACGGGCCATCAATTAGTCAATACGTCTTCAACTTCGCAAGATTGCCGCAAGTGGGCGTAATTCTTCGAGTTACATCTCGCAACGTTGAGTCGGGTCACGAGGCGATCGTCGCGTCGGTCGTCACCATAGGTGCGATCGGTCGGGGCAATGTTCGTGGGATGATTAAGTTCGTCTTTAGCCGTCGGCAATAGTCATTCGTCGCGTTGGCCATCGGGTGGTCGATGAACCTCTTTCATCAGCGCGGTGAAGGCATAAAGGAAGCTAAGGGGGGGTCGTGCGAGTCCAATGCTTCACCGAGCCTCCGCAACATCGGCCGCAATTGCCGCTCGCTCTGATGCGCCTAATTGCTACATTTATTGTATGCAACCTATCTGACTTATCAACTTTTTCATAAATTGTTTTGAAAAACAGCCGTTACGATTTATGCTTATTTTCAAATAAAATTTATGATTCAATGATGGCTGAGAGGTGTATACTCGCTAATTATAGTTCCATAATGATAACTAACATACCTGATAGTGAGTCATACTCACTGCCTGCCTTATAGGTCTACTACTATTGAAATGACATAGCGACTTGCATGAACTTCATAATTTTTGCATGATGCTACACAAATTAAATATGTCTTATAACGATATGTAAGCAACTTTCATGAAACGCAAAATTGCTACACAGAAATTGAGATTTGGTTGCAAATTAGTACTGTCCAAATTATTATGCAACTAACCTTAGCCTAGTAATGATTAGGTGAAGTTCGTGCGCAATTGTGACTTCAAAATTTGTCAGTGATTTCCAGAGAAAATGTTGTACCAAAAATGATGATTAGATATAAGTTTCGATACCTGATGTCGTTTTTCTGGAAGCAATTCACTGTCAGAATTTTGAATTTCGGGTAGAGCCGCCTGAATAATGTAAAGGTTTAGTCAAATGTAATAGATGTGACCGTGGACTTAACCTTTTGTGGAAACACGTTGGCTCCCCCTGAACCTGACCTGTCGTGCGCAGCAGACGCGCTCAGGACAGTCTATCAAACTGCTCATGTAGTGGCTAAGACCTATCCGCTACTTACATCATTATCATCCATACATTCATACATTTAAGTGCTTGACTTAGATTGCACTACAACATGTGTGAGATACGTGCGTGAGCGGGAGATTTCGCTAATCCCGTTCCGTGACAAATGATTAAGTTCGCAAACCGATATAATGAATACCGCTGTTACCGCTTTTATTTCATCTTATTATAAACTTATTCAGCAAGTAATCCATTTGGTCTTTTGGAAGGTACTTAGAAGATGAATATCCTTTTTTAGGGTCATTTTCAAGAAAATGCTCCCTAAAAAAAGGATCTTTAAGTCCAAATCACCATTTTTAAACAAGTAAGAAATCAAAGAGAAATCAAATAGAAATCAAAAAGGAAGCGAAAATTAATAACTTAATTAATTATTTTACATTTATAAAAATATATAAACTATAATATAAATAGTTGAGACGATGCCAAGACCAAAACTATACGAAGGAGAAGCAAGACGAAAGAGAAATAACGAGAAGGCTCTCGCATACTACTACCGCCACCAAGAAAGGTTGAAGGAGGAAAGAAAAGCAAAAGCATAAAAGCAAAAGCAAGAACTCAAAAGCATAGAGGAATACAAAAGAAAGATACAAGAGTTGGAAGACCAAATAAGTAAAATAACTGTTTAATTCAGATATAGCTCATCATTTTTTTTAATCTGGTAAAAATATTTTTCATCTACACACATATATCCCATATAATAACGGTAAAAAGATTAATTAATTATTTTTAGAAAAAGTATCTTACCTTATATATATACATAACTTTAAAATGTCAAAACCGCCTTTACCACCAAGACCAAACAAGCAGTATGTTCAACTACTACAGGCTAAGGCTAAGCTTAGAATGGTTGAAACGAAAAATAAAAGAAATCGCCACGACCTTTTATCTAACATCCGTAGTAATATCAGGGCAAATCTCCGCGAGGCTAAGACTAGGGAAGCAAAAAGGCGGTTTAGAGCAAATGATTATGAAGTTAGAAGGGATAACCAGCTGAACTCTCTTACATTCAAATTTAGGGACCTAGACATAAGCTTTTATGATACGGACACCTTGGAAGAGAAGGTATTGATACCCGCTATAAGATATGCTAAAAGGGAAGGGATGACAGCTAATGCGGATGTCAATATATCTATAACATACCTGTGGTGAGGGACGCAAACATTTGTGTGGTCAAATGGCCAGGGTGCGCAAAGAGTTGTGACAACAAAGAGTCACATACTTGCCGGTGTGCTCAGGGAGCCAAGCTACCAGAATGTGCCTTATCTTCAAATCGCTTTTACGTTGGCCGAGTGGCTTAGGAAGTGAGACTTTGAGGGGTTTGGACCTACGATGTGGTGCGGTGATCATGGCCGCGAGCGGTTTTGTTGGACGTAGGACTCTGGAATTTCTCTGAGACTCTCTCTTACTTCTCAGAGGAGGCGTGCAGCCTTCCGGGTGGCTGCATGTGTTAGCTTTGTTTTGCATGGCAGTCTTATTTGGTTTTGGCATGGAGCGACAGAGTTGGTGGGTTTTCGCCAGTCGCCGGATGGACTGCAGTGCAGTAGCGCCCATCGGTGGGCGGATTGCAATGCTTCAGTTTCATTCTCTCAGTGGTTATTTCGGTGGAGTTGTCGGCTGCGTGGCTACGGCGCGGAGCAGCGGCGCTGATGGTCAGGTTCAATGGTGGGTCTGTCTTCGTGACAGACCCCAAATCAGGCCGCCTCCCCTCCTACTCGTTCTTTGTCTGTGTTGTCGGGTGATGAAGTTCGTCCTTCAGTTTGCAGTTTTTGGGCGAGGCACAGGTTGCACTTGCTGTGCATTGTAATGCCCCCAACGATAGCTCGAAAAAAAGTCGGTAATACAACCAAACACAGTCCTCAAGAGATGAGAATGATGTCTCGTTATATTAGCTCAGTGAAGCCAAAAAGGAAAACGGCAACAGACCAGGAATAAAATGGCATCAGGTCCAATCCGGACAAATAATACTGAAAAACGAGCTGGTGCACCTGTCACCAGGAAAAGGTACTTTTTACCGGCTATCCGGGGGGTGATGCCTACAGTACCCCCTCCCGATTTTATGACGGAAATAGCATTTTCGTCATACACCTTCTGATTTCTTTCTGCAAATAGTATGCGCTATGGAGTCATGCCACACAGCGCATCGACCCACTGATAGACGCTAAAAGACGATAAATATATCTTCATACGGCACGTCAAAGCGGATTCTCTAGCCTTTCTTGTAAATTTTGAACTCCTTCCCCTCAATTTTTTTTTCGGCAGTATGTCAAGAACAAACGTACTATTAATAAAAAAATACAAGCAACGTGGTGCTGTAGTACGATTCCCCCTTTGATCTTCTTCTTCTTATCATTATCATTATTATTATTATTATTCACAGGGAGATCGTAAGTACATTGTCTTTTTTTAATGACATACCCTTGTATAAGGCGGATATCCTATGATATAGTATTAGGGGGCCAGTCCTAATAGCTATATCCGAAGTCGAGGTGTATGTACCCGACCCTGCGATATACCGACACAAGTAGAGATTGACCGTGCTCAGGTACGACAGTATATAATCTATCGTAAAAAATAATTTAATGAAAGTTTCAGAGAACATTTATTTTCGAGAACATCATCCCAGGACTTGGAAAGGGTCATACCCGGGAACACCATCGCTCAATACACTAGCGATCCCCGTATACGGTGTAGTATCATCGTCGATCGACCTTTCGCACTCGTATGTTGCGATCGAATGCCAAGTTATATCGCTGAGTCTTTTTAATATTCATATTGATAACTGATGATGCATGATCAAATCATGATACGCCGTGGGCAATCAATCAGTTTATTTGAGATGCATAAAGAAAAATAGTTTCTTTGTCACTGCCTTCGTCGTCTGGCGCGGATTTCTTTGCCTGGTGGAGGACCACCAACAAAAGTCAGATCGAACTTTGACTGTTCGAGAATGTCCCAGATCTTATTAGGGATTCCGCCCAACGATAATTCAAAAGGGACATCAAGCACTC